>VZRE01010736.1:56046-227366 GCA_013396775.1 Cephalopterus ornatus
TTTTTTTTTTTTTAGGTCTTTCTTGAGGTAGTTGCTTGGTATATATATAGTGCTTGTTAGTGCTATAGAAATAATTTTAGGCTCCAAAAGAGAGAATATGCTGACAGTCACTTGTACCAATAGCCTTCCTTAATTTCTCTGTGTTTTCAGTTTTCCCAATGGAGCTGAATATTACTTTTGATATGGAAAAGGTTTTTCATAAGTAAATTGGTATGTGCCTATGTTTGGATATCACTGCATTTTCCTGAATTTCATGAGAGTGAGTATAAAGTCACCAGATACTTCTTTCAGTTTGCAATGATCCTCTTGCAGACTTAAAAACCACCACCACCACCACCAACCAAAAATCAAAAACACCCAAAACCAAAACCCAACCAAATAACAAACAAACAGAAGAATCCTTATCTCACACAAATATTTGCCAATTACTTTTGGGAAACATGAGTTTTACCTAAATTTCAGTTAGATAAAGAGTGAGTTTTCCCTGAGATCTGTAGAGAAAATCTCAAGTATCTTGTTATAAAATCTCAGAACTACTGTTTTGAGCATCAAAAAGTCAATTTCTCTATGGGTGTTTGATGTTCAAATATTTTTTTTTTAAATCTATTTATTGTTTGTTGAAATAGACATACTAGAAATAGCATAGGCCGTACAGTAACTTACCTTCTGTACTGGCACACCTAGGAAATGAACTATCTCAGTTGTAGAGGATTGATATTAATCTTCTCCCCTTTTCTCAGCATTAGGCCAGGTATCATAGCTCTTTCCAAAACTATTCAGTTTCCCTTGTTGAACATTACTGTCTTCTGCAAAATCATATATCTATGCTTTTTTTTATCCCTGTGAAGCAAATCGCGTGCTGAAAGCAACCCAGTGTGACAGCGTGAGGAAAAAGTGCCTCCAGAGGGGTGTTGAATGTGCAGAAACACATACTCTGTTTTTCTCATAGCACCTGCCCAAATCCTGTTGCTGACACGTCAAGTGGTGAAAAACATTTGACAACATAACTTTCCACTAAGTCCTTCTTCCAAAATTAGTGTGGTTCCAATATGCCAACCACAATAAATTGCTTTCCGTATTAGCAACATGTTAGAGAACATGTATAATTTTCTTTGTGGAATGAGGTGAAAAAATAAGACCTGACTGATCTGCTGGTTAGCTGAGATAAAGTAAGTCTCACATTCAGATTAAAAAGAATAAAATCAAACAGCACATAGCCCAGGAGAATGAAGAAACCTTTGTGTTGGAAGTTGCCAACACAGAACATGACTGTCTACCAGAGACGATAGGAGTGGGCATGGTATCTGCAATTATGACGCCTTTTTTCTTTCCCATTCTCCATCTGAAATACAATTTTCTCAGGCTATGAAGCTGTAAAATGCTTAAATATTCAACTTAATAGCGAAGGCTGGAAGTCCTTACTTCTCAGTCATGACATGGGGAAATAATAAATAAAAACGTAATGTAAAATGTTGTGCGAAGATGTGAATTTAATCACACTAAAAGAATTAACATAACTGTAGCTTTTGATCAATTAAAAATACATTTGATAATGCTGATGAGAAAGAGGTTTTCATTATGTATTAATTAAGAGCACTTCTTGATAAAATAAGTGTGAAAAATCCCCCCCAAATCCCCCATGTTCAGTGTGCTTTTGGTAGTTTTTGAACTTTCATAATGCATGCAGAAGTTTTATAAAGCTATGGATACCATTAATAAAGCACATTTGTCATAATATTATTTGGAACTGTGAACTCAATTGCTAAATATATATTACAATTCTGCCAAGAATGCCAGCAACATTAATCATCATTCCTTATTCTATTTTCCCTATGGAAAGAGACAAAAAAACATCCTGAGGACTCACAAGAACCATTTGGGCAAGTTCCCGTCTTTTACCCTTTCAGGAAAAAATTTCCTCTTATTGTGAAGATGGATGTTGCCTAGAAGCTTTGTAGAGCTGTAAGTATAAAATTAATTTCAGCCACGAGTCTATATTTGCAAAGAATACATTTTTTTTATTTTAACGAGTCAATCTTTGCCTAGAAAATTTAATTCAGGTGTTGAAATGGATATTTTTTCTGTCCCCTGTTGTGAATAATAATTTCATTAATCCCAGATATTTTTAAAATTTTCAATTGGAATAGCTGAATACCATACACCTTAAATAAACATTTTGGCATGGTGTAATATTCCTTAGGATGTCTGATATCTGAGGGAGAAGATAATTTATTAATAATTAATTAATAATCTATCAGGGACCTAGGAGCCTGTAGAAATGTTCTCTTCCTAGATAGTGCTTTCCCCGTCAAAAGCAAATGGCCAAAATCTGCTTTGGGACTTATTCTCAATTTCTTCTGTTGACATCCTTCCAATCTTAGAAAATAAGTAAGCAAGTTGTAATAAAATGTCCCACAATAATATGTTTAGAGTAGCTTTTAGATTGTAAATTAGCGAATTAACTTCAGGAATTCCCACATCCATTTTTTCCTCCAGCAGCTCATTTTCTCCCTTGCTCTGTTCACTTCTTCCCTCAAATAATGTTGATGCACCTGTTTGGAGAGTCATGCTGTAAACTAGAGCACTGAAAAAGTTCTAATAACAACACAGATGACTACTAAAAAGGAGATTTAATTGAGTAATAAAAAAATGTATGTATATTTTGAGTTATTCCTTGCTAACTTTGAAAAAAAAGAGAAATAACGCTTTAAGCAGGCAAATACATTTTTCTATTATGAACACATTTTTTAAAAATGAGCAACCTAGAGAGCTGGAATGGCAATGGCACTGCTACTCCAAGCTTCTAATCGGTCATGTGAGGGGAACTATTCAGTATTTACATCACAAAGTATTCAGAGTCATATAGTACAGAGATTTCTCTGTAAATCATGGATTATTTTTTCAGGCAGAAACCAGGTAGAAGCATTATTCAGCATTTGTTTTTGAATGACTTTTAAAGCTAGAAAAATTGATGTCAGGGAAAACAATAGGAACCAAACACGCTGAGTTACAGTCCTCTTCAGTCTTGTTCTTTGGCTAGCTTTACAGGGATAAAGATCCTGAGAATAGAATATTGCAACATATGAGAGAAAACATAGATTTAAGACTTTTCTTGTTTGACTGTCTCAGTTATCAATACTGTTGCAGATTTATTTTAAGTCTTCTGCGGTACAGTGATGTTTCTTTATGATGGTTTGCCTAACTTCGGAGCTCGAGTCTGCGTTCTTTTGGGACTGCATGGCTCAGAAGGTCATGGGTGTTTTGTGCTTGGCTAAATCTTAAATTGCTAATGTCAGTGAGGATGAAGGGAATAACTGCAGCTGGTATGCCTTCCTTGTATATGTTTTCAGACAGGATCCCTCTATACATTCCATAAATACTTTCAAAATCGGTTCCCATTAAACAAACCAGCATGTGCTTAGGGATTTCGGTAGCTGGCTAAAAGTAATTTTCTTCCAATCAAGTCAGTTTTTAAAGGGTATGTTTCCTCTGTTATAAACGTGCTGTTATGCTTTGGAAGACAAAGCCCTAGCTTCCCTCTCCCCACTGCTCCCCCCCTTCTTGAGTATACCCCCTTGCTCTGGAATGCAAGACTTTTTAATTCATGTCTTCTTTCATTCCCAAGTTTTCATAGTCATGCCGTATTGATGGGAACAGTAAAATCAGGCAGCGTATTATAACTTTCACTTAACAACCACAGATCAAAGGAGGCAAAGATACAGAATGCAGGACTGTATTTCTTGGAACCAGGGATTGTTCAAAAATAAGGCCTTACTCCCCTCTTGTTACATGAGGTTCATGTTGCAAAATTAAAAAAAAAAAAATTTAGATAATGAGTAGAATGATTAGTAGCATAATGAATATAATAAAAATATTTGTTACTTTATGCTAAGTAAACAGTTTTATTTTTGTGCAAATAAAATTATTGTAATTTTTTAAATTAAAATTATCTTCAACAAAAAATTACAACACTAAAATTGCTGTGTCTAAAAGTACCCAAGGGGAAAAAAAAAAAAAGATAAAGAGAATTTAGGACTGGGAGGCCTATGAGTTATTGCAGCCAGAGTGTTTGAAAACCCAAGAAGATTGAATTTTATTTTTTTTCTCATGACCTGGTTTTTATTCTTCACAGGCTTCTGATTTGGATGAGAACCATGACACTTCCTGAACATGTGTCTAATTTGCACTGTATTTCATGCCATAATATGTCCCAGCAGGAAGATGTAAACACTGCCATAAAGAGTAGTTGAATAGAGGATGTGAAGTAACAGTTTATTTATGTTCCAGATCATGGTAACTTAAATACCCTTCACATTTAGTAGCACTAATGATACCTCTTACTAATATTAGTGTGGTCCACTGCCAACAGCTGGAGGCCAATACATTACTTTAGAGTTCAAGGACAAACTACACAGTACAGTTTAGGGACCAAGCTTTATTGCCCATTAAATGGCTGTTAAGCAGCATCAGAAAAGTGAAGACTTTTCATCTATGTGTGTACTGCTTGAGGTTAAATTTCAGTTTTAAAAGGAAATCTTTTTTATTTCAGACAGAATGTACATATAATCCTTTTAACTGAAGACTTAGGGCTCATTCTGATTGGATATGCAGTGTGGGAAAGACGTTCATACCTATTTCAGATTTATCATCTTATAGTACATTTTTTGCAAGACAAAAATTTTTAAATTTTATTTATGTCTTTGAGGGTGATGATTTTGAATTCAACAGATTGATTTATTTTGGTTTAGAAGAAAAAGTCACCTAAGCATGAACCAGTGACAAAACTTCAGTAACAAAATATGTATTGACAACTACAACTAAAATTCATACTTCTACAGGCATATTTTAGGGAAAAAATATCTCTTTTTTTGTTCCATATAATTCCTACAGACTGCCTCTCTGAATTTTTAATTTTGGAGTAGTTATGAAATAATAACACTTAGCTGCTCTTTCTACCATGCAGTTTCAATTGGTGAAGGATTCTTTACATCCTGCTTAGATCACTTTGCTGCTATTAAGCTTAAGAGCTCTAGAACCCTCTGGGGATAAAGAGAGCTATTCAAGTGCAAGGTCATTAGGAAAAACTGGAATTTCCAAGTTGGTTGTTATGGTTATAGTATAGTTACCTCCTCCTGTTAGGAAAGGTATCTTTAAAAATATGTTTCAAGAGCCATGATGTCTTACAGGCAGCAGCCCTAAACTAAAATTGGCTGTGTTACTATCAGTTTAATGGTACAGTGGAATCTCAATTCCAGACATAAAAGCAATATGATAAGAGTACAAGGAACATGTTTTTTTTTAATTTGCATTCATAAATTACAGATTCATCAGTTCCTCTGAGAATTCTGTGACCAGGTCATGATTCCCTTCTTACCAAATTTGTATTGTTACCCGAGTGGCAATTATCTCCATTCTTAATGAGAGGTGCAGAAAATGTATGATTTCATTGGGCAGTTGCTAGCATATGGTAGCACCTCATCTAGCTCTCAAAAAGCATTGAGACTAGAAGAAATATTCATGAACCATCCTTAGTAATCAGGCTGTCTTAATCCTCACCCAGGCAGTTACTAGTTCAAGGGTTACCCTCATCTTCCTCTTAGGAACCACCTTGCTCTTCCCAAAACCTATGGGTGAAGGCTCAAGGAACTGTTCTATTTTTTTTGCTTTCTGTAGACTAACTCTGCTCTAAAGAACACAGCAATACAAGTGGCTAACATAAACGTTCTCCTTGCTAGTAGATACAAAATGGTGAGAGAAAAAAATTACTTTAAAAAATCATTCCAAAATACTAGTAGCTTTTTTTTAGATCTTATGAATAGCTATAGCTATTCGCTTTGATATTCTTTGACTTTTGAAATTCCAGTATCAGATCTTATTTTTACATTTTCTTAATTTTTTTCTTAATCAGCAAGCTATCAGAATACATGCTGTTTGTACAAACAGGTTTATAGAAAACAAAAAAGGTTCTACAAAAGGTTTATAAAACTAAGTAATCTAGCAGTTGAGTGAAAATACAGACTTCAACACAGACAAACCTTGGCTTATTGTATATAAAGATCTGAATTATGCACAATTAGAGAAGAACTCAGAGAAGAAAACAAAAACAAAAGTTTGAGAATTCATATGAAACAGTAAGGATGAAGAAACTATTCTAGTTATAGGAACAGCCTTCAATAGGGCCCTAAGTGAAAAGTGAAGTGTGGGAAAAAGGAATGGAAGAGGGAAAATTGGTTGATGGCATGAGAGGTATCAAGGAAACACTTTTGTGAACAGGAATAGGGTTACATATGGTTGAAACTTGAACAGGCCCTTAGCAATAAGGACTAAGTGTTCAAAGAAGAAAAGACAATGCTGCAAATTAATCAAGATATGAGTGCTAAATGTGAATATAACTCAAGCTGTATGTGCCTCAGTGAAGTGGAAAGGTAGAATGTAGAAGTGGGATAGGCTACGTGACTAGTGACTAACTGTCACAGTCAATATATCTATAATATACAGCATGGTTTTAGCACCTATTCCTACTTTGTTATTTTAGGATGCTTCTGAGGAGCTGTCCCCAGCTACAGCTAGCTTGTTCTTTGAAAGTCCATGCTGCAACCCTGTTACCGCTGTGGTGTGCCCATGTGAAACTCTGGCTGAACTGAACTCAAGAATGGTGTATGAGCAGTCACACTATCAATTGTTATCCACCACACTGGTATTTGACTCCTGTTTCAGAGAACTTGTCTGTCTTGACTTGTCAGTATTTGCACAGACATTGTGCCTAGAGATGTACTAATGAGCTATTACTGTCACCCTAAGTTAGACATTGATGAAGAACACATGTTGAGTTTGCCTAAAATTTATCTTTTTTGGTGCTCTTGAAAGACACAATCAGTTTTTCTCTGTAAAACTACCAGTCTTATGAATTGTATGAAGTTACAATCATTTGCTTTCTTCACTAGGGTGTTTTGATATCATAATGGCATGATGGGCAGTACATGTTCAAAATTTAAATATTCCACAAATCTAATAGAAGAAAATGGAACAAATGCAATTAGGACAAAGTTAACTTTCCTCTGACTTCCTCGTAGTTATCATGAATATAATTGTATCTTTAAGAGTCCAGTCAGCTGTGTCCAGCTGTTTTTTCAGGACACATCATTAGCAAATTCATTACATCAATGAAAAATGTATCTCTTTTCTTCTATTTTTTAGAGAGTTTTGTATACAAAAATAGGTTAAAAAATCAATAAGTGTTTTAGAACTTTTTCTCATGTGTTATGAAACATAAACATAAAAGAGTACTATACTACTTAAAGTAAATATAAAATTATTTTTAAAAAAAATTGTGTTGTTAGATTCCTCCAGAAATGCTTCCTTTTTCTGTTTTCTCCCCTGCATTCACACGACTGAACTGGCATCTGCCTGAAAGTATTTTTGGCTAGATAAAAGAGTTTTACAGCTCTGGAGAAAATAACCTCACTATTGCTCTTAACTATCCCCTTGATAGTTTCATAAAAATGTTAGACCAAACAGAATCTCTCCAGGAAATTCCTAAACTCTAACCTTTCAGGGTCAGAGAATGCAGCAGACAGTTTGTTGTCTTGAACAGTGACCTCAGTGCAGTTCTACTCCAAACAAACTTTTAGATGCTATCTATGTATTATCTCAGGGGAATTCAGAGCTAGCCCTTAGAGATCAACAGTAGCACTTTTTGTACCACTTTCTTCACTTTCTACAAAGAATGAGGAAATGACTCTTGAATCCATTAAATTCCAAATATGTTGTAATTATTGTCTTAGAATAGTCCCATTATATTGGGAATTATTTTTGAGAAGCTAAAATGTGCAATATTACAGTCATTACGATGTGAACAATTCTGAAGCCAGAGCCACTTTTGTGCATGTTTAGGATATTATAGGACTGAAATAGATTTTCTGGGTCATGAAGAACATTTCTGTTATAATACAGCTCATGTTGTATAATTTCTTTCACAAATGTAGGAAATTACGTCTTCAAAGTGGTTTTTAGAGAGTTGTTTTCATAATTCATGTAAACCATTATCAGATAGAACTTACCTCAGGATTCTTAAATGAAACTCAAATTAGAAAGCCTTGCAGCAATCACTGACTTTGTTCATTTGTGGAAATAAACTGACAGAAAAATGCCTACTTTGAGATTTTTTGAGACTTCAAATTCTGCCCACCAAAACTTCTATATTACTTATTCTTTCATTAACATACAAGTTTTGTAAAAGAAAGTTTTGCTCATATATTTAATAATATTAAATTAAAAAAAAAACTTGAAACGGTTTATTTAGGGTGGAAATTATGCAGTGGGTTTGTCAAATACACTAACGCCACCAAGCTCATAAATATTGTTTGGATGAATTCACATACCACAGTAATCATAAGGTTCCACTGCTGCTTTTGGTATAAATGAGTTTTCAGTCAATTAAAAAAAAAAATTTTTTTAGACAGACTCCTGTAAATTCTTGGGAATTCTCAGGGCAGGACACATTCCAAACTATGATCAATCTCTGCTAGAAAAATTGCTCAGTGGCATATCTTGCTAATTTACCCACTACTTTCTCCCAGAAGGCCAAAACTTAAAGATCTCTGTACTGCTCCAGCTGTAAAAGCACATCTGTCCGTTTAAATTAGATAGACAGCTTCCTATAGTCAAGGGGCAGACTAATGCCATTAACCTTCAAGCTTTACAAGAACTTTTTGGTGTTCAGTTTTCAAATGCAATACATAGCAACTGCATGTGAAGATGATAAATGCCATGGAGAGTCAACCAAGTACATATTATTTGTTTTGTAATATTTGAGGTTTAGGTTTTCATAATACTTTAAGTGCTGATATAAAACTGTAGATGTATTTCTTTATCAAGTAGTAGATTTTTAAGGAGAAATATGTTCTTTGTGGTTTATTGTAATCTTATAAATCGTAGACTAGATGGGAACAGTATTCAGCTTGACAAGAGAGATCTCTCTGTAGTGTTTGTTTGTAGTAGTAGAAAACATACCTATGTCTCTGTGGCATTCTTACCTTGATAGATAAATAGAAGAGAGTAGGAATCGAAATGCTCTTTTTCCCCCTCCACATTATATATAAGCTATGTGCCTGAAACATCCCTGAATGATCTAGGTAGCAAGGAAACTTTCAACACAGTAACTGCTGCACACTACTAGATAAGATTACTATGGTTTCCCGCGTCTTCAATAGTTAAATAAAGTTGCAGATCCTTTCTATCTGTCATTTATAGACCTGTATATCCTCATTAACAGATCATGTGTTAAACAACAAGAAGCTTATCACTGTCATATATAGCATAGCTCCCATAACAAAGGTGGTTTGTTTTTAAAAAAAAGATACATGTGTGCAATTATACTGAGTGGAGATAGAAATCTACAAATTACATGCTTGGAAAAAAACCCCTTGGTTTTCAGCAAAGAAGGAAACATATAATCATAGGCATAGGTAAGTTTAGTAAAGTTGGAATTTATATAGGATGTTATCATGTAAAAAATATAGGGAGGTAAAATACAGAGGTTCAATAAATCTAGTGTTATAGCCACCACTTCTTTAAAACAGTAAGAATATTTGGAAGTTTAAAGAAATATAAATTTATTATATACTTTTAATAAATTTATTATATTATTATTTTTTTTCATTTCACTTTGCACTTAAGTTGGATGTAATAAACAATGAAAACAATGAGCTAAGTTTTAAAAGAATCTGATTCAATTCTGTGAAGTTCAAAGAACACAATCCCCATTCCCACTGACTCCTGTGGTGTCTAAGGATATTCAGTTATTTGACTGAGACATAAATGAAAGAAGTGTGGCAGACAGCTTAATGCAGAATGTCAGAAAAATTTTCCTCAGGAAAAAAACACCAAGATGTGCCAATGAATACAATAAATTTTCAGTTTTATGAACCAGACATAGTTCAGTTCTGTGGAGTGTCCTTCATTACTCAAACCTACCTTTTCAAATGTGGTTTCTGATGAAAAAATTCAGATAAACGGTTGTCAGGGTTTTTTTAGTACATACATTTAAGACTATTCCCATGCTGCTAATGAAATATTATTGATAGCATTGTTTATCTCTCAGATTAATCCACTATTGCCAACATCAAAGCTGTGCTCAACTGGAGATTATTAGTTATCAGTAAAAGGTAAGTGAACATGTATTGAACAATCTTAGTAGACAAAGGAGAGGAAAAAACACAGCAATATAAATACTGTTTCATGCTATTGACAGCGTGAATCAAAATACTGTGATAAAAAAATCTTTTGCAAGCCTTTAAGAAACATATAATAAAAAATACCAAATGTTTCCAACTTAGAAATATTTTAAGAGTAAACAGCTGATGAAGCTCTTTTCTTTTTATCTTAAGACTACTGTCTACACTATTTTCTATCTCTCTATTCTTAAGCTTCTCGTTGATGAGCACACTGCATACTTTGTAGAATGAACTTAAGAGATCCATAACAATTTGATAAAGCATTGTCACTAGAGTCTAAAGAGACAGTTTGAATCTATCAAGTATCATGAATTCTCACTTATTTTCAAGTTGCAATATAAATACAGTTTCTACCTGTGGTTTCTACTCATATTCTGTATGGGCACATGTGACTGCAAAACTTCAGTCTATGATAATAAGCCCATTAGCTTGTACTGTGTACTGCTGTAGCCTCTGCACTCCCATTATAGACAGTAGCCTTTCTTGTCAAAAGCAGGCAGTTTAATGGAAATGGGGAAAGAAAATGCTTCCACAAACAGCGCGACTAGAGATCAAGTTTTAGTAGAAAAGCTTTTATTATCTTGCTGCCTTTAGCTGAAGACCTTTACCACTAGACATTCTCTCTGTTCTAGTTAACAACTGCCCCCATTACAGAATAATTAAAATATGTGGGATGGAAACTGTACTTATCTTTTTATAAGCTATATGTTGGTCATTAGAAGAGAGATTGAAAGGCTGAAGGAACTTAGTTTCAGTTTGCTCAGTCAAAATAGTGTATTTAAGCTGGGTCTTTGTTATCTTAGGAGAGTGCTTTAACCAGTAAGGTACTGTATAAAAGCAAAAGTGAGAGGATATCACTATCACCACTTCTAGACAGGTTTTGAAAGAAAGGATACAGGCAGCTCTCTGAAGGGTAGAATTTGGACTGTGAACTTTGAATGGGAGGAGGCACCTCTCTGCAACACTGAGAAAAACATCTAAATATAGGATAAGGGTTTAAATTAAGCCACATTCCTATTTTCAGGATTCTGTTGGGCCAGCAGGAAGGGGCCCTGCCTCCAATGTGGCTGAACATTTCCTACGCACTGTGTAGAAACTGGTGGGCAATGAAGTGAATTAGGCACAGAGCTGCTCAGCACTGTAGTATCAAACTTGTTTGTGTTTGCTTGTTTTGGTTGGTTTGTTTTTTAATCTAGCCTTAAATTCCATTCTAGATACTACACAGGAAAACTAGTAGACCAGAGACTGAATGTGTATCTGCTGAGTCACAGTTCCCAGCCATAACCACAAGATCAACGTTCGTAATGAGGAGCTACAACAGACAAGAGCCACTGCGGTTGTAGTTTTGCAAAGTAACATTTTACTTTCCAATTTAATAATTGTCACAAATTACATATGTTAATTTGTACTTTTGAATAATGTTTTATATTTGGCTTATGTCTTTTCCTTTATATTGTTTGTTTCAGAGAGACTGCTAGAAAAGTTCTATTTCAAGAGAAAAATATGTCTTATAAATTGTACAGTGCATCCAGAAATAAACAAAGCAATTTCTTACATTTCTTACATTAACATTTAAACTTCATTATTATTATATTGCAAAACTATTACCGATATTACATAAAGCATGTACATGAGAGTAGCCTCTCACAAGAATGCTATTTTAAAAATGCTTATAAAAGGAATGCTGACTAATCCAAGCATGCATAAAGTTTGGCTAGATGAAATGACTTCTAAAGGCTGCATCTCACAGGTTAGACAAGGAGTTACCAGTGACCCATTTACTGATGCTGAAAACTATGCTCTATAGTTTGTAATTTTTCTTCCCATTTTAAAGATGGCAGGTTTTAAAAAAAACGCAAACAACTCCTGAAGAAAATTCCTAGATGCTTGCCTATTAGCACCACATAAATACCACTAAGATTCCCCACTAAAATAAGAGAGCAGAGATGATTTTTTAATTAGTTAAATGTTTGGACAGCTCAGCTGAACACTAAAAGTCAGCGTTTACCAAGTCAGTACACAGTGGTATCTGAAATAATGAAAGGGTAAAAGGCATTATCTTACACCCCACAGTGTGGTAACTGTTGGGAAATGGGTGTCTTTTTAAGTAAAGACAGCTGACCACTAGGCACTTTTAGCACAATAAAAACACAGCTGGGTTTAGTCCATACTGAAAATATATTCTGAGTTAATTGGGTTCACTTGTAAGCAAACATCTTTAATTCTCTTGCTAACCAAAGCAGGAATTTTTATGTGTCTCTTACATATTATCAGTAATCTTTAATGGAATGTCTTTACAGCTATGTAATCTACAAGAAGTGCCAAAGAAGCCTGTCCTTTTGCCCTTTTATTTATACCTGATTGCTTTAGAATCATTGCCAACTAATGGTACTAAAAACTGTGGTAGGTCAAACTGATACAAAGGTACACTGGTACCTTTTTCAAAACACTTTAGAGATTACCTTCAAATCCTTCGTAATTTCTTCTAGTAAAGACCACACTGAATCTCAGGAGAAATGAAAAATGGAAAATGTGTTTAGTAAAATTTAAAAATCCACCCAAGCGCTTGCTACTCAAATGATGTTTCAGGCTACAAATAAATGTCTATTTTTTTCAAGAAAGAAATCCAAAAGAGTCCTTACAGATAATTAGTCTCTATATAGTAAGAATCCATCTCCAGTAAAAAATCTATTAGTTTTGTTTCAGAACTATTTTATAGTCCCAATCTAAACAAGGCTCTGATGACAATGCAATCTCTATTTTCTGTACTTCAATTAATTTTACGATTTTGAGGGAAAGAACAGACATTGCAGCAATGACCTAATACACACAATAGAAACAAAAATGCTTCCATGTTATACAAGCGAGTTTCATGAAGTTGTTCACTACGTATCCTTTCCTTGTGATTACTCTTCTCTGTTTGACTATGAAAGAGGTTATTTTCATACTACAGTTTTATTTAGATAGTGTTATGCTGCTACACTATACTGAAAATGAAAACAAATCCTAAAATGTGCCAGAATACAGCAAGGTCCAGCACGGCACAAAAATGACTAAGAAGTTTAAACATCACACATTCCAAGTGCTCTCAGATGCTTTTTTTTCTCTAGCAGGGGTACAAGGAAACGATACAGTTTACCGTTCATTATGTTATCTATTATAACTACACACATAACCACATGCAGTAGTTATGTGAACTGTGGTAACAGAAAAGAAAGCAACCAGTAGCATGCTCCAAGTTGAATTCAAGCTTTGCCAAAAATAACGTACATTCTTCAGCATGTTTTGGCTGTACACCAAAAATGAAACAATTTGTACTGGACTATTATTTGTTGAATAGATTGTGTTATCCAGCTATAGATTTATTTTCTGTAAATATACGTTTGTGTATTTTCATGTAATAAGACGATATGTCATATAGTATAAAAATACCAAAATATAAAATGTCATGCTTTGGTGTTATGCTCTAAACTTAACACCTTCTTACAGAAAGAATTCTACATTGTAGAAAATTATTTATTTGCTGTAGGACCCTAACTCTATAAAGCTAGATTTTGTTGACCATGGTACTCAAGGGAAGCCTTTTATATGCAAGATGATTCAAATGCATTTCTAAATCGCTATACAAAAGGCCATTGTTTCTGGACACATTATGTATATCATTGACACTAAATATATATGTATATATACACAAAAGATTAATTGTTAATTGCATAATGTATATGTGATATAAAGTATATAGAATATAGTATATATTTTACAGTATACAGAATATAGTAAAGATAAATATTGTATAGGCTGGTCCATATCAGTTGAAATGAATAGTTCCTAAATGAAGCTTCTGTAAATAAACTTGATCCAAGGTAAAAAAGATAAAAAAGACATGAATGGTGCTTAGAGGGTCAATAGATGAAAGAAAAGGGGGACTTAATGTTCAGAAGAAATTCTTGATATTGCTATGATATTGATATATACCAGTTAATATCAGAATAAATCACAACCATAATTGACATTTTCTGGTCTCCATTATCTTTTATAATAGTCAAAATCAACCTAACACAGGGGGTAGCCCACATATGATGTCCAAGCTTAGACAGCAAAAATCATATTAACTATTAGCCAATAGCAAAGGCATGAAACCAAACTTTACACTCACATAAAGTAACTTTACACTCATAAAAAATAAATTAAAAAAAAAAAAGTCAGAAATGGGGTAGGAAAAGTAGCTTCCCTCCTTTCCTGGACACACAATGAGAACCATGACCATCTGAAACATCTTCATCTTTCATTGCCTATTTCTGTGTGATTAGACCTCTCTGCTGCCATGTGAATTCTCTTGGAATGATGACATAATAAACGCAACTTGCAATCACAGATCAGCCTGGTAGACTAAGGCAATCACAATAAAACTTACTGTAGCACATGTTCAAAATAACGTTATGAGTCTTCAGAGATGGTGCAGCACCTAATATAAGTAGCAAGACTTTAATGTGACTGGACTAAAAAGTATAGTATCTACAAATTTATTTTTAAAAAGAAATAGGAGACATTTCTGTGCCTACACTCCAGCCTTTGTTTGATTCTTACTTTGCTGTCCAAAACATCTTCAGGTGATTCTCCCCTGTTCAGCAGTCTTGAGTGGTGACAGATGCCACTTCTTCCTTTTCTTGTATCAGCTCATGTCCTCATTTTTCTCTTCTCTTGGTTTCTGACAGAGTTCCTGCTAGCTGCCTCCTGGAATTAATGATCTAGCAGCTAGCTTTGATCTTCATTCTTGAATGCTGCTCTAGAGTTGTGAAGAGAGATTTTTAATACCACTATCCCTGCCTTTGCTCCACTGTGGAATAATTTGCATACATGTTTCAGTTTTGGTACAGTTCCACACATTTGATCAATCCATCCATTCCCCCAGTGCATTCTCTGCTATTGCTGTAAAAGGAGTAACATCCTCTAATGCCTGTGGCAGTCCTAGATGATTTCTGTCTTCTGGCACTTGAGGCAAACTACCCAAGCTGTGCAGTCTAATGAAAATTGGGTTGGTGATTTACATGTTTGTTTATGATTTAGGAGGCAAATTTCTATTCCTAGTTGTGTCTCTTGTTGTTGTGTTGCACTGAGAAAGTCATTATTGCTATGGACTTCTGTTCTGCCACCTGTAAAACTGCCACCTGCCAGTGAGGCAGTTTGTGCTGTGTGAATGGGCAGTTATGGAGAAGAGGTTGAAATTAATAATGTAGTCAAGCAAAGCTTAACAAACGGACTTTGCCATAATTACAAGACACTACTGTCAGGGTGCAGACTAATAACTGGCAACCTGCAGCTATGGGAAAAAAGTGCTCAGTTCGTTCTGGGAATATTCTTGCAGCCATAGGATATTTTTGTTGAAAACATTATTTTGCTATTTAGTGGAAACTTTACCTGAAAACATATTAAGGAAAATGGGAACATGAAATCCCACTGAATCAGTATGACCTCTGCTGGCCAGAGTCCTGCATTAGCAGAAAGCATGTGCAACTCAAACATAACCATTTAAAGGCCTGTTAACCTGTATTAGCTTTGAGTAAGGGTCATTTAATATCACATAAATTTGTAATAAATTTCATACCTCAACTGAAAATTTCTTGTACTTGTTGTCTTAGAAAAATGTTAGTAAAAGAGAAAGTGAAATCTAACTGGAAAATGTTTGTTTCTAAAAACAGACAATGTTCAACAAGTAAATGCAGTAAAGTATTTTTATACTCAGCAATTTTGTAAATCAGTATAAGGATTTTAGCAAGTTATCATCACTGCCAATAAACAATTAAATAGAACTACTGTATTTCTAATTGTTAGTAAATAAAAAATTATCTTTCATTTAGATAATGAAGCCTTTTGACTGTACTGAAGAATATATGCTGTACTTTTGCTGTATTTTGTGCACAATAAGTGACCGCCTGTTCCTTTACTTCAAATCTGTGCAGTTTTAAGATCTTCTTAAACTTTCTGGACTGTGAATAACCTTGTCAAGTCACTTCACAGGGAAAGGAAATGAATTGTTAAAATTTTATTGTTAGTAAATAATAGCCAAAATAATGGTAATTGTGCCTTCTTCATTGTCATTCAGTATTTAATATTTCAGTTGGTAAGTAATGATCAGGTTCTGGCAAAAGCTAGAGGAATCTTTCAACTACATATAACAAAGAAAATTGCTTTGACATCTGCAATTGGTAATCAAATAGCCTTAATGAACAAAAGCTTACAGATTTTCAATCCTCTGACCCTTCCCTGCATTTAAGACTAATTGGTGAAAGAAAAATAAGCAAAACAGTAGAAGAAATAACTGGAATGAAGTTGGTAACTCCTGTCTCATTTTGAGTTTTATTAATTACTGAAAGATAAAATGGTATTCATGGGCTAGATTTATAGAAAATGTAGAGAAAGATCAAAGATGACCTAGCTGTGTATTTAAACTTTTTTTGATTGATTTTATTACAAAATTTCAGTCTTAGGGTCTAACCCTGAGGTTGCCTAAAATCACTGAATGTGTAAGCTTCTGTGAGTGTAGATAGCCACGCAGTGAGAAATTTGGGGTTTGGGACACTTTGAAATGGCCAAAATTTAATTGAGCAAGCTGTAGCTTATGAGGCAAGAAAAGATATCGGTAAATGTGCACTTGTATTTATTCTCCAAGTAAAACCTTTTTTTCCCAACAGGCAGATGAAAAGGCAATTTGTAAACATGTTTTTAACTGCAGTGCTAAGTCTCTGATGTGTAATTTCACTGAGTTTTTGAGCACTAGGCACAACTGCCATTTTAATGAGAAAGGCTCAGGCACACCTAACTGCAGGACTCTGTATTCTCATCTAAACTGGCACCTAAATTATCGACAGGATAAGAGAGAGATGTCTTCTAAGCTTTATGTGTATAAATGTGCAGTGCCTTGCAGAGTTACTAACTTGTATGTCAGAAGCAACAGCATAGTGCTGGGAATAGCTCAGCACCTGACTTAATTAGCCTGGATTTTTTTTGTGAATTATGGCACTGAAATCAATATCCTCCTTCAGGTATGAGTCTATATCTGGGACAAAATCCTTTCAGGGTGAAAATGGTCTCAACCAGTAATGGAGTGGTCTTTGGTGTTCCTATTCTACCTTGCACAGTCCCCTATCCAGTGCATGTGCTATAAGGAGTCTTGTGGTATCTGCATGACCATGGGACATTATGACTCCGATATACGCTTGTTTCCTTCAGGTAACAGAACACAAAACACCTTCACTCAACCTTTAGGGCATGCAAGGAATGAGCAAATTAAGGTTCTTGGAAGAGTGTACAGTGGCTGCCGGCATAAGATAAAATGTATGCTGCTCTCTCTTTGTTATTATTGATAGTCATAGTAGTTAGGCATGATAGAGTATCTGCCCAACTTCATTCAACTCTCTGCCTACAGTTTTTCACCTAATTCTGCATCATTAAGGAAGAGTGGATGTGTAACTCAGAGTCTATAACAGTATTTTGGCAGTCAGGGCAGAAATGCTGAAACTTTTGTGAACCTAGTCCTAGCTCCACAACTGTGTTGCTCATGCACTGAGTGTGTAACCATTGAACATTTTAAGCCACATGCAAATCCAAACAATCAGTGTTTAATACTGAGATCCATTTCAGCAATTTCAAGAAAAAAACTCACTCACTTACTAGTGACTGGTTAGAATCACATTTACCTAGTCTAATTACTTCTTTGTTAAATTTCATTCTGTTTTATCAACTCGACAAAAAAAGTAAATAATTAATAAAAATATTGAGAACTTAAGATTTCAGTAAATTGCAATGAACGCATTTTATCAGTAAAAGAATTCAACAATTACAGTACGGTAAGGAAAACATGAGGCTACAGCTGCACAATTCTTGGGTAGCAACTATTAGAGTTAAATTTTTGTAATGGGATTTTTAAGAATGTGAAAGATAATCTTTCCATTCAAAGTAATCTTGGAACACAGAGACATTAATCTCATATTATCCAACAGCTTGGTTCTTGGTAGCAGTTAATGATACTTTTCAGTTACTGTTAAAACTAGCTTAGTCATGGTTTCCAACTAATGCATCTCAATTACATGCCTGCAATTATGTTGGTGGATGTAACACGAGCTATAGCGCTCCTAAAAATAATTATTATTTTGTAGCATGATATCAAATGTTATATCTTTTTACTGGTTGAGAAAAAACTTTATCAATGCAGCCATTTTATCCAAAAGGAGGTGATACACCAGTACTCAAAAAACTGACAGGGCAACATATCACTGCATTTCACATCCACAGAAGAGCAGTCTATGATGTATGTTATGATACCATAATGTTTGTCAAGAAAATAAGAGTTGCTTGGCTTGACTCCTTAGACAATCTTGTTCTTTGTCTCACTACTGTTTATGATGGAGGTGTTTTTATCCGGCATAATGATGAACACCCTAAATCAGAAAAACACTGCAATACCAATTACTCTTGTATGTTCAAAATAATTCCCTGGTAAATGAAAGACAAAACATTTAACCTAGTGTAGATATTTAAGAGTTCTTATAACATTTGAGAAAGAGGAATTCAGATATTCTCTGTTGGTCAAAGAATTAGTATGATTTTATGACTTTAAAAGTTGTTTCATATCTCTAAGAACAAAGGCCAAACATCATTAATGCATTTTATTATTTAACAGTATGATCAAATCACATTCGTAATCCAAGCATTGCAGTGATATTGCATACTCTCTTGTTATTAGGATTCCAGTGGTATAATTTTGTCTGTAACACTTGAGTGCTTTTCAGTAAGTGTTCATCCTCTACTGTTAGGACTCCATCCATTAAAAGTAAATATGACTCAATTAATAGCCTCTCTCTGTTATACACAGTTCCTAAAAAACAGTTGTGACTATGAACTCTCAGCCTGCATTTTCCTTTCACTCCTTAAAACATGTTGTGATAAGGCTGTTCTATAAATCACTGCGTTGATTGTCTGTCTGTTGCAAGGCCACCACACTTTTATAAATAACATAAAAGTGAGCATAGAGAAAGGTGCTTTAAAAATATATTATCAGTGCTTCTTTAGTTTCATTTTTGGAACTGTCTGTAGTACAGATTCTATCTGAACTGCTGACCTTCTCCCATAACAATGAGTGCAATGTTTCATGTCAGTGTTACAAGAAGTTTGAATTCCTTCTAATAACAACAACTCTTTTTCTTTTCAAACATATTTCAGAATCTGAACTTCGTGTTCCTACTTGAAAACATAAGTAATGTGAACAAATATCTTCCTATTCTGTGGGGAATGAGATTTATGATAAAAGAAAAACAGGCACTAGGAGCAATATGTACTCCACAAATAAAAAGGGAACTGTCAGCTAAACCAGTGTAGTGATGGAAAACAGAGTGGCCTTTGATAGATCTGTAAGTATATATTTCTTCATCATGAGAAAAGGAAACATTCTGGAGTTGGAGAAAGATCTGTAAGCTCTAGTACTAAAATTTGTTTCAGCTCAATACACATCAGGAATGCAGTGTACTAATAAACTGTGAAAAGAGATGGAAGAATGAAGGGAAAAAACAAGGTCTAAGTTTACTTCCAAAGACTATGACCTAATTTTGGTTAAACTCTGACATACTTCTCAGCCTGATAGTGCCCAAAAATGTCACAATATTTTACCAAGATTGTCCAAAGCAGTATACAGATTACTCATTTCAGTTAAATACCATGGAATATTAATCTTTTAAGTTAAAAGTTTCTATAACTTCAGCTTTATGATTTATTTCCATAGAATACCTAAATCCTCAGTATCTTAGGTACCTAAATCTTATCTAGGCACACAGTTTGGTTTTTGGCAATGTGCATAAATATCTCACCATCTTATTGAGAACATAGGTTTCAAAATTTTTCTGTACATCATTTTCCCATTGTTGATGAGCACTTCTTATGTGAAGTATTTTTGTGTTATGTAAGTTTCAAAGAAAGTTTCACTCTTTCAGCACTTAGCAAGTACCTTTTTGCTTAAGAGTATTCTGAAAATATTTCATAATGACTCTTTCAGAATGGTAAACATTTGATTTTAACATCAAATGAGTAAAATGAAAAGGTAAAAAGTTAAAGCTACCCACTGTCAGTCCTTTCCAAATGCAATGCAGATATTTTAAAGCAACAAAACTTGAGCACTTATGACCGACAAATTAGTTTACGAATGTAAGATCCAAGCATGTTCAAACTTGATGCTGTTGAATTCGAATTATTCTTCAAAATAATCCTTATCTCAGATTTCTGTCATCTTGAAAATTGCCATTGCATAATTTTTAGTTATTTATCTGTATTTTTTTCATTCTGAGTGGCTATCATAGAAAAATATTTATCCTGACTATAGCTTGTTTGGCACTAAGTTAAAACTGTAAGAATGCTTCAGATGGTAAATTCTAATATGATCATTTTTAATTAGACTATAATTCAAAAGAATGTATTCACACTGGTACATGATATTGGATTCTGTATAAGCCAATTTAAAGAATGTCCTGAGATCATCTAATCTGAATTTTGATCAGCTGCACAACTATTTTACAATTCTAGGAGTCAAGTATTTTCAACTCAAAATGTGACGATGAAGGAAGCATATTCTCCCAAATCTGACCTGTTTCCATTTTGTATTTAGAGACTGCTTCTTGATAAACTTTGCATAACTAACACAGATGTATAATATCTTCAGTAATTTGATGACATAATTTCTTGGACCTCCAGGTCTCATTATAGTATGTGCTTTTTAGATAATGATTGTATATTGTACTTACCATAATTTTTAAATTTAACTTTGTGGGAAGAGAACAATTTATCTGAGTGAGAAATGATATCTGGACTAACAAATTTAAAATACAGACTAAAGTTGCATGATTTATGAGGCTTTCAGTGTTTCTATCTACACGAATACTTCTTAGATTTTTCTTGTTGTTTATGAGACACTAGCCAAAATTTCAGTAATGTAGAAAAAAACCCCAGCTAGGTCAAACTCTACTTTCTATTATACCAAAGCCATCCAAATTTCACTAGATCAAATCACAAATTAAAGAAAGGGAAAGAAGTATCTAAATTATTATTTCTAGATAAGGAACTTCCTGAAAATTATTCCCTTAAAATTATTCCCTGGAAATATGACCCCTTCTTATTCTAAGAAAGAATCGTTTCTTAGAAACATTATCTGGCCTGGTTGAACATCAGCCATGTCAGCCACATCATTGCAGCTAAAATACATTCTGAAGGGGGGGGAACTCCAAAATGTTGTGTTACTGCCGCAAACCCAATTGTTTTGTTAAGTAAGTAAGAATGTGCAGTATTTCAGTGATTCCTTTTCATTATATCTGTCCTTTTCTACTTTCCAACAAGGAGAAATCAAGCATCTTCTGTTGGTTTAGGGCTTGTACGTGGTGATGAACAAAGCAAATAGAATGTTTCATAGTGTAAAATTGCATCTCAAACTTGATTTTTGCTACGGTAGATGCAAACTTAGCAACCTGATAGACAATCAGTTAAGTCAACGGACAGATTTTGTTTTTATTAATGGACATTCTATCAGACTCTGGATCTGGACAAAATTTACCCAAATTATTACTGTCCTGAAAACAAAGTGGGTATTTTTGATACCGTGAGTATTAGCATGCCAAATGTGTGATGTTCACATTAGTTGTATGATGAATATCCCACATAATTAGCCACTGGCCTGTTTACAAACCTCAGTCTGTTTGAGGAATTGACTTCTCATCTCTCTCTTATGTTGTTTACAAAGGATTGTATTACAAACTTCATAGCTGACGTGTCATCTGCATGTATATAAAATAAAACGTCCAGCTCAGTGAACAAATTTGCCAAATAGACTTCATACACACAGAAAAGAGACTTGAGCAAGTGATGTTACTATTGAAGATTGACATGTTCTTTAATCACTTACTCTTGAAAATATCCTCCTCAGGATATTTTTGCAGATATTGAAATTTATCAGACACTTTAATTACTTCCTGTATCTACTAATTTTTTCTCTCAAAACATTTTAATGACTAAGTGCATTGCCTTTTGGCTCTTATTCAGAAGCTAGAAATAATCCAGAAGTTTATTTATAAAGTTTGACAGTTTGTCTCCCTGTGACCCATGAAAGGACTGGATTTGGCAAAATTATCTGAAGAATTAGCTTTCCCTAGATAAACAGCCAGATACTTGTCACCTAAGAAAATCCTCCTGGGAAGACTGATTTTCTTCAAGCAAAAATTAGAATAATTCTGTTATGACCAGCATAATATAATGACCCAGTTCAAGGTATCTGTTAAAACAGGAGCAAGTACACACTCCTTTTTAGTTATCTTAGCACAGTATGTAATGTGATGCCTAAAGAGAACTTTTAAAACTGGAAACAAAATCTTAATTTACATACAGTGACAAATTATATGTAAACTCTTTCCATATGCAGTGGAAAATGTGTACACATAATTTTTGATAAAGTATTTCTCTAAAAGACAGACTTGTGATAGCAATATTTTTTTACAAAAACAAATCCCAGATCTTTTCTAGAGGTGTGTGCTTAAAATAATAGCTTAAATTTAATCATTAACTGTTTTGATAAATCTTGAACATTTTGCTAAAACTATTTTGTAATTTATGTAAATAGTATGTGACAACAAAATACATGAAGACCATGAGAAAAAGTTAAATGATAGTACCATAGATTTTACACTGCTCGTAACTCTGTTTCATGAAGCAAAATTGCTAAAACAAGACAAAATCCCAATTTCCCTAAATTGTGAATCTTTCATGACACATCTACCAGAAAACTTAGATATGAGGAATAATTTGCCACGTATTAGGCATTCCATGATGACAGTGATTCATTCAATCAGATAGGCAAGTACTCTTTTATATGAAAAAGTATATAAGCTTAATTCTATACCTAATTAATCTCTGAAAATAAACAGTTAAATAATACTTCACATAAAATTTATTTTTACACTAAAGACTGTAGTGAATTTCAAGCATCTAAGAATCTTTAGATTAAATTGTATATCTTGTGATAATTTTAGCATAGTTCAGTTAATTTTTAATGGCATCATTATTGTTGTTGTTTGGTTATAGTTTCTGAAATAGTGTTTATTTTATTTTAATACATAATACTTATCATTTCTGGAAATGAAAGATAGAATTTCTTTAATCCATATAGCAGTAATTCCCAGGTTCAGACAACAGACTCTTCTAAAAGTTTCAAGATTGGACCATAAAGTCTTGAAAGTAATGAATGTGTCTTTATTCCGGCTCATGAAAAGACTGGATTTGACAAGATCTGAAAAATCATCTTTCTCTAGAAAAAAGATGCCTGCTACCTGAGAAAATCCTCCTGGGAAGACAGATTTCCTTTAAGCAAAAATTAGAATAATTCTAGCGTAATATAATGAATGACTCACCTTAAGGTATCTGTTGAAACAGAAGCAAGTACACAGTTTTGGTTTTGATACAATATGAAAACATGAATGTGTGTAAACAGATACTTTTAAAAACTGATGCTGAAGTGGTGTTGATTTTCTTTTTTTCATCCAATAGCTCGATTCAATTTCTATTTTAACTTCTATTGCTGTCCAGTGGAGATCCAAAGTCTAATTCTAGATTTGTAATCCATCACTGGACATTCTTAAGGTTACATTATTTTGGGGAAGTTTTGGAGATGTTTTGATAGCTGTACATTTTGAAAAGGCTTAGTGACACTGCTACTGGTAGTTCTTGCCAGGCATTCAGTGGGAAGTTGGCACTTACTTTTTTTCCCATGGCTGTATATATTTCTCATTGTTTACATTGCTGTTATCTCAGAAAATAGGCTGGAGTGTCCTTCTGTTCTGTAGTTTATGGTCCTTACTGAGATCAGTTGAAATTACAAAAATGAGGAACTATAACTTATTTTTTGCTCATTTTATTTGAGATCAGATTGGGGTTTTTTAATTGTTTATGAATTTTCATATTACTTATTAGATTTTGCTTTTCTGCAAAAAATATGATAGGTTTAGGCTTGGTTTTACTTAGCACAATATGATGGGTATCTGTTCGTAAAGTATTACTATAGTCAAACTTCAAAGAACATTCCAATTAATTACGGATATACAGCTATCTACAGCAATAACCTCAATACTCTCTATTTAAAATAGGTAGTGCATGTGTGTACATACTAGAATATAATAGGAGATATAATACTTCTATTCCCCTACGTACAGACAACTGGTAGAGTTAGGGAAAGTGAGAGCTGACTCTTCAGAAAGTATAATCTATTTGACAGTCTGTTTTTTAAGTCTCGTGTTTGCTTTCACCAACCTTTACTTGCTAATTTTGACTTGCAAAACTGCTAAGGCACTTTCCATAATTATGGGGGTTTCCTTGGGTGTAAAATGTCACAAGTTTTCTGATTTTCAAGGAAGTGTACAAAAGTAGAGCTTTTCAATAATGGGTTTCTAAAACACGATTAAGCCATTCTTTAGCACAAAATATATATAGAAGTGATTTTTGGATACTGGACATAAAAGATCCAATGCAAAAGGGATTATCTGTAAGTTAACTGCTGTACTTACTCGATACTGAATGAAATGGGGAGGAAAAGACAGAAATAAGGAAGTTCTGGTTTGCATGTGTAATTATTTTTGACAAGGGTGCTCCCAATTAACTAAGCACAAAAATCCTGACCAAAGTATGAATTACAGTGTTGATGGGCCAGATATTTCATATAGTATTTAATAAGAGTATTTAATTTACAGAAAGGGCAAGCATCCAGAGACCTCACTTACTTTTCTTAGAGCCAGAAAAAAAAAATCTCCCTCTTACCAGGATGTCCCCAGAATTAGAGGCAGAAAAATCTTCCTAGGACTTCTAGCTCAGCTCTACCAATGTTCTTACAATTCTGTGTCTGACCAAGCTTGAACATTATTAGGATGGGATTTCTGTCATTTTGCTCAAAGTTCACTTTATAATAATGGTGATATCAAGATCTAGCAATGCCACAAAATCTGTGCAATTAAGTTGTATTTAAGGGGGTTTTTAAACACTGGGGAATTTGTTTTGACACAAAATAACATTTTGTTTATTTCACACATGTTTAATTTTGGGGTAGAGAAGTTGAATTAGAAAAAGAAACAACTATTGCCTGTCCAAAAAGATTTTCCTTTTTAGAATAGTTTTAGATTATATGAAAATACTTTATTTTCTTACAAGACATTTGTTATTTTATTGAATAGAAAAGACCAAGAAGAGTCTAAGCAAAGCATTTGTTGTTAGAATATTTCTCATGGAACAACTTATGCTATTTCTACTGGACAAAGTTGAATCACAGTTGCATTTGGAATTTATATCTTTAAAAATCATGTTTCAAATATTTTTTTCACTTTACATGAGGGTTTGCAGTAAAAATTTCACAAATAAAACTTATGTTAGCACTTGGCATGTTTCAGAGGTTTTTTATCTCACTTCCTGCTTTTAATTTCAAACCAGCTTCTGTAAAAAGTAGTCTTTGGCAGCATTTTGCAGTAGCCAATTTGCTTCTGAAAATACTAATTGAAAGATTTTGTGGATAAACCCCAAAGTAAATAGCTAATAATCTCAACTAATGAAAAGTATTTGCTGTAAAATTGTTTGCAGAGAGATTTTGATGTCAGCATGTTTTGTTGACCTAAAACACTATTTTTCTCTGATTCAGAAGGCAGGCCACAAACTCAGAGAACATCAGAGAACAGTCATGCGTAGGTGTGTTTTTCAGTCATTGTGCTAATCAATGAGTGTTTTCCATGGAAAATAATCAGTTTAGTGAAAATGCAACTAACTAAAAATGGAAAATAATTCCTTTTCCAAAAGTATCTGACTCTGGAACAGAGCTGCTCAGGTCAGCCAACATCTCCTCATTATTTCTGGTTTAGTAATAAAAACTGGGCTGACAATGAATTTTGTATTTACCTCTAGCAAGTATTACTGAATCACTGTAATGTGTCACACAATATTAAAACATTATGTTCATAGTCTCTATAACAATGTGTTATAGAGACATATGACAATATGAAATGTGTTGGAACAATGCTTCTATCCTACACAGTAACACATTCTAAGTAAGGCTGAAACTGTGTCTTGATGTTAATGCAATGTCCAACCTTAAAAAAAAGTAAATTGAAACACTTAGAATTGTAAATGTAGCAACACAGAAGAATCCATGTCTAATTTTTCCTTTGCACTGTCCTCCTTTAGGCAATGCAAATGAATGTTATGCATTTTTCCATTACAGGGTGGATCTTCCATTCCACTTGTAGGAGCCGGGCATCAGAATTAAAGTAGTGCTGTTTTAAAACAGGTCTACTTAGCATGTCTATTTGAATATTTAGCGATTTCAAATATGACAAAAGTCCTTTCCTATAGTCTAGACTGTTTCCATACTCCTTCCAAAGCACCAATTGTTTCTAAAATAAGATCTTTTCAAGGACAGCTAAATAATTTCCTGTCACATCTATATCTGACTCTTACCAGTACACCAGTATGGAATTCAGTTATCAGCTGGGAAATGCAGACATACTTCAGTCTGTGCTGGGAGGTATTCTGCATGTTGTTAGAGTGGGACAATACCAGAAATTGCACAAATGTTAATGGCATAAATATGAAGTACTTCAGTTATTTACTCAGCATGACATTTTTAATGAAATTTTGTCTGTCTGTCTGGGTAGTAAATGTAAAGCCAGACTTTTTCAGTACTTCATCCAGTGTTGCAGCATCTTCCCTTACAGAGTTTGGGAGCTATTCTAGCCAAAATTCTATCCTAAACAGAAAAACCTTTCACACCAATGTTCTCTCCAGATATTTTGTATCTCCAGTGAGTACTGGTAAAGTCCAGGAAAGGTCACTATAAATGGCATTTTCTGTGATCTGCTCTGAGAAGCTGCTTCTTTTGTGGAAGTTTCTCCCCTTCTGAAGGAAGAAGGGTGACTTCAAGAGGAAGGACATTAGATAGAAAGGTGCTCATAGACAGACTGAACTTTGTGGAAGTATATTTTCAGTGGATTTAAACTCTGCTTGGTGGCAGGCAAATGATTTACGTACCATTTTCTACCCCTCTGGAATCCTTGTTTAAAGCAGCTCCAGAAGGTGCTTAATGAAATTCATCTTCAGCATTTAAGAATAACTTTACTATAGTACATAATATACCTGACAGCACTATGGATACGTAGTCTGATCATTTATTATTATTCTAACACCAAAATATTTATTTATGAATGAAGGCACCATTGTGGAACACACTGGACAGAAAAGTAAGAAAGAAGATGATTCCTGCTCAGGCAAAGAAAGCAAAAATTGAAATGTGGAAGTTGTGGATGACAAAGAAAGAAACAGTTTAACAACATGTGCAATTTCTAGAAAACAATGTTTTAAATTTGTTGACTAATATAAAACTGCTATCACAGCAGAGAGAACATCAAAGAGGAATATTTCTAGATAATGGGAGTGGCATATGGAGGGAGAGGGAAAGACCACTGAGGTAATTGAAGGAAAAAATGGCCACATAATTAATTAAAGTTGAATTATTAACTTTGGAAAACTATGGTCTATAGAAGTTGAGCAGATGTGGTACTGAGACTATGGCTAATTGGTGAGTGTCCTTATAGACAAGAATGGTGTCAGTGACAGCGGACATCTCTGCTAAAGTACCCAAATCACTCCCATGGTATTTTATTCAGTATTATTTGAAAATGAGTAATTTTTGAAAATGTGGTTATTTTCTTTTCAATATTTGTCAACAGAGGCATCCATCAAAACACAGCATAGCTAATTATAATTTCAGTTCTGATGCTATAAGGAATGAGCTAATGGCATTTAATCCAATATCTGTATTCATCTCGGTTGTTGGGTCCTCACATTCACTTACTAATTCACCCTGTATATCGTTAAATTTGATCTAAGTTATTTGGTTTTCCAAGCAGACAGATATGAATCTGAATATTTTAATGTAAAGTTGTTCTGAAATACTTACACAGTTGTCCACTAATTTTACTGTGGTGAAAACCTAGTCAAATCAGTAACTGCTACATTTCACCTAATTATATGCATTAGAAAGGACCATAAAAACTTCCTCTTGAACTGGCCTGGAAGTAGGATACAGTCCTAAACCTGTACACTCCTTTCCTGGAAGCAAGGTGATAAATTCCAGTTTTACTTGTTTGCGTTTGTACAGGCAGAATGGGAATGCAAAACAGAGGGAATAAGCAGAAACAACAGCTGCTGTGTAACAAATGGCCCAAATGAAATAGTCAGGACATAGCTTCATACCCATGCTTTGCCCAATTTGTCACAGGGATTTCAGCTGAGGTCACTTATCCTACCTACAGAAAGTGTTTTTACTGTAAAACTTTCTAGGTGTTCTGCCCTTACAGTACGGCTAAAAGTAAAAAGAGTTGACCAATACCTGGAGCAATTTTATTCTCATTTGTTTTCATATTTGTGGTCAGAACACGCCTACAAAATCGAGTCTGCTGAGCTTAGGTTAGGAGTCTTCCTTTGGCACTGAACTTCAGCTAAGATAACCGCAGGCTGGAATTAGAACTGATGTTGTGAACACAAACTCCTAGATAGAAACTGAAATGCAGGGAGACTCTACCTGCCTTTGCAGAAAGGTGGCAGTTTTTGATATCAATGTAGCCTAAATGGGTAGTTAAGTGCCTAAAGTGGTCTCTGTTATCACTACAGTACTTTTGAGGAACCCAAGTGAAAATCCAACTATACGTCTATCTACAGGTATCTTCTAACTGAAACGTGGCAGCTTTATTTTGGTCATATTTTGACTTTATCTGTCTTTTTTCAGGCACGCTATTTGTTCTAGTAAACGCTGATAAAAAGAGGTCAGCTCTGATGTTTATGTAACTTCTATTTCTGTCTTACTCGTGTTCCAACACTACCATTACACTGAGCAATCCTTGAGCACAGGATTATGAATTCTTGGTTTCTGGCATTTTTCTTGAGCTTTTTGACAGCAAGAAAAGAAAAAAGTAGAGTCTGGAGGAGTTCAGAAGCTTACAACTTTTTATTATTTTAACAATAATAGCACTGCAGTTTTGGTCAGATTAACATGTCGCTAGCACCATCAATCTAAAACCCCTTCCAGGCATCCCTCACCAAATAAGTCAGGAAATAAAAAAACCCAATATTGTATGTACATATATGCCCTTTTTCAATCTCTAGCCAAGTAAATGAAAGACAGTGGAATAGACTTGTTCATTTACAGCTACCAAACTCCTTAACCTAAACTGTTCTTTGCACTTGCTTGTTTAGAGAGTATGTCTAGTGCTAACTTGACTATAACAATTATTTTGAAACAACCTGTACAGGTCAGGTTTATGGATGAATCTGCTGATATTAAATGTCTGGACATTTTTTCATTTTTATTTTATTCACTCTTCCAAAATACCTTTGAAATAGATATCATTATTAGTCCCCTTTTATAAAATACAGAATCTACAGACTACATGCTTGGACGCACTGCACTTTTTAGCTGTAGGTGGAACATTTGGCTTTTAAAATCCCATGCAAACACTGCAGCCATTAGTTAGGCAAGTCAAATGTATAACCTTAAAAATAGTTTAGGAAAAATCAGAATGGAATTCAGAATGGTGAGAGTGTTGAGCAGAGGTCATCTGAGCTATGGATAAGTAAATCTACGTGCTTAATCCCAGCCCGGTGCTTCAACATTACTTTTAACAACTTCATTGACTGCCTTTTTTGTTTTGCACATTATGTAGTTAGGTGGAGATGAAGGACTTATAAATAACTTTTCCTCATTTCTTTCCAAAAAATGAGGGAGTAATTCAATAACCTCAGCTCCTCCAGTGGGAAAACATTTATTGTTATTTTAATACACATATTTTTAATTTTGAATATGCCTTAAATTACCATTTGGTCAATTTGCTAGCTATGTTTGCATCAAGCGTGAGAATGTATGGTCTTACTAGCAAGTGCACTGGAATGACATAATAGATTTTTAACTTCTGAGGTTTACGTGAAACTTCATTAAAATGAAACTTGGTGAAACCGGAAAGGCATAAAGCCACAGATTTCACAACTTTGCTAGAGATAATACATTCAGAATTTCTAAAAAGAAGTTAGAAGCATCTCTCGACATTAGAACTGTGCCTCACTTCTGCAACAGATGCTTGATAACGATATGACTCAGTATGAACAGAAAGAAAAAACACAAAATGTTGCTTTTCTTTCCAAACAATATGAAAGTCATAGAGCAAGACTGAAGGGAAAATGCTGGAGAGAGGGATGTTGGCTGGAATTTCTAAAACAGAACCTTCCTTCATCTGTACTTCATGTCTAAAGCTTTGCATTCACCCTTGGCTTTGTTTCTATCTGGACGTGAAACTGTGTTACCAAGCTATTTACTCTCAAAAACAAATGAGATTTCATTAAGGGACAGAGAGGGAAAGCAAGATTAACCTGGCAATTTGCCTGATTAGTTGTGTGGAATACACTGGTCATTTTTGCATTTCTCTTGTGCCTACTCTAAGTCTTGTGTCTTTTCCTGCATATGTTTCTCATCCTCATCTCTCCTCTCTGTCAATGGAAAAAGGTTGCCATGTCAATGATTTTTTTAAAAATATATTCAATATGAAACTGTTCACATATTTATACATTGCTTTTTCTACTTCCCATTGGAAAATATAGCAGTCTGTTTTTTCACATGGCCAAGTGTTATTTACAATTATGATAATGATATGATTCTGTGATTTCTAAATTATTATTTGATAGTTGGAACTAGAGATACTCCAAGGACAAATTTCAACAGAGATCTTGGTAAGAATGCCAGTAGAAGCAACATTCACATGGAAGGGATTATTATTTTTACTGATCCTGTGCTTGGCACTGATTGAATAAAGCTTACAAAATAAAACCCAATTGCCTGGCTACTAAAAGGCTGATCAGTGGTCTCTGATTTTTGTCCCACTTTGCACATGTTGAAACCAACGGTGGTTTTGCTGATCCTCTGCACCGCATTTACTTAAGAGTCCACTTCACTGAAAAGTCTCCTAGCTCCAAGCACAAACAAACAGAAACACTGGAATTAACATTCTGACTGACAGAGAAGATCTGTAGGTTCCAAGTTCTATGAAAATAGGTTTCCTTGCCACAGCAGCTGTGTGTTTTGTTTTAACTGGCATAAATACTTTCAGTATGAATGATCATTTTATTTTTTGTAGAAATATTCAAATTCAAGCAAGGGAGAATTATTAAGGGTTATATTAAAATTTTGCCATTATTATAATTTTGCATACTATGAGGATATTATGCAAAATGAAAGAATCAGGAAGCAGAATCACTGAACATTTCTGTATAGCATAGAAAGTTGATATTAAATTAACTAAGCAAACTGGAAATTATGATAGAATGCTCATACTGGGCTAAGTAGTCATTAGGACACATTTTTAAAAATTGAAGGTTCACAGACAAGATTTCATCAAGCAAAGGACCAAAAAGACAAAAAATGTTATGGAAGAGCAGCTGCTATCTACTGATATACCTAGACAATTTGTGCTCAACTAGTTGGTTGAAATTCACTAACCTGCTGAATCTTGTGATAGGTAACACTATGTTGACTCTAGTATCCTAATTATTTTTCATGTTTTGGAAAGGATTGCAATAATTACTGGGAAAAAGTTTGTTCTAATATTAAAACTGCAGTTTATTCTAATATTGGGGTTAGAAACACTGATTTTTGATGGAAACCAGATTTTGACAATAGCAAAATTGTTTCCTAAAATGTTTTTCTCCATGTAAACTTTGAACTGTTGAAAACTAAAATCTTTATTTTGTTAAAAATAAATATATTTTAAAGTATTTTTTGTGTATACGTGCTATTGTACTGATTGATAAAAGATGTAGTTTAATCTCCTCTTTTACCATTCTCCTTTATGCAAAAAACACTGCTCTCAGACAATTAATTTCTGAGGAAATTACAAGAGGAAATCATGGTAAATCAAGGATAGTCTTACTAGATAACCCAATATTTAGAGGAAAAAAGGCAACTATATTTTCTACCAAGTACTGACTAGAAATTACATAGATGTTTTATTCAGCTATTTCCTCCAGAAAGCTGAAATTTTAGTCTAATTAACATAAATAACAGAGAAAACTTTTCCAACAAGCTCCTGTTAAGTCACAATTTACTGATTCTGTTAATGTGTATTTGCATAAAGAAAAGAGATGATTTTATTATACTGAAGACCACATATTACTTGCAGTATTGTTAACATTTCTTTCTGGAGATCCAAATGGTAGAGATAGATACCTACTGAGGATGTAGCTGACACTAGTGTGTGGATCAATGTTACCTAGAAAAGTTCCCACAGAGTAAAGACAACTTTCTTTGGCTGGGGAAATTAGCCTAGGCACTGGAGTCCAAAATTCTCTGTTGACATTCAGCAGCTTTTTTGCTGTTCATGTAGTAACAATAGCCAAACATTTTTCTTGATCAACACTTGGTTAAGAAAGTACAGCTCTCTTTCTGGAAATGGAAGGAACTGCTTGAATTACACAATCTTCATTCATGTATTTATGAGCAAAGAGTTCACCCTACAGGTATTTTATCACACTCCTAAGTACTTGGATGAGTATTGATAGGTATTTTCAATGTGCATGGCATCCCCAAATGATCGTGAAATGTAGATGAATGCACAGTGACAATTCAGTGGGACGTCCAGATGTTATTTTCTTTCTGCTTAAAGAGCTTCTGTCAGTAAGTCAGAAAGCAGAAGAAAAAACACCACGAGAGTCAAGTTCACAGTCACATCTACCAGGAAAAATGAAGAGCAGGTAGGTGTATTTCAAAGTTCATCCAGTTCCTAATAATTTGCTGTTAGTGGGAATATTCTGCTATGTTCACAAAGTATTTGGAAATTGGCTGAACAATTTAAATACAAGAATTATATATTTAATTTTGTTAAATATGTCTAAGAATCATCATTCCAGAAAGAGAATAACACAGGAAAAATGGTATGAGGGGATCTGAAATGAAATTTCACGTAAACTAGCTGAACAATTAGCCATTGACTCATATTACTGCACTACTTTACCCCAATAAACAGTTCATTATTTATGAAATGTGGCAAAGCACAACAAAGCAGAGAAGATATCCCCAGTGTTTGTGGTGTTTACTACAATGCAAGAACCCAGTGTTCTACCAACCTCACTGCAGTCTTATGGATAATTAGGAAGTGTAAGCTGGATCTATTTTTATCACAGATTTGGCTAGAAATTGTTGTCTGGGTCTAAGAAATACTTTTCCAATGAAAATGTTCTTCCAAAAAGGTTTTATTTTTGCCAAAATGACATTTTCTTAGGGGAAAAATATGAACATGTTCCCAAACAGTTTTAGGGGTGATTCATTCCAATAAGCTGCATTTGCACTGAGGACAAAGATGAGTTCTTAACTTGAATGGTTTAAGCAGCTGAAGTAACAGGCTAAAGGTTTCAGAGTATTATTTCAGAAATATTTAGAGACTGACACGACGTTTCTTACCATCGTGAATCAATTTTGAGTGAAAATCACTAATCAGACACAGGGCTGTCTTTCTGTGACAGTGAACTGTTGGGAGCCTGACAAAATATATTAAAAAAACCCAAACAGGACTATCCACATAACTTCAACTGAAAAGCAGTATGAGATAAAGAGTTGAAAAAGAATTTAACTTGGCCTCTAACTTTGCCAAGAACTCATTAGCTGGGATAAATTTGCAGCAACTTTCATACTGAGTGAAATAAAACTTTTAAAGGATTGTGATATTATATATCTAATATTAACATAGCTGTTTGCAACTGTTTTTGTCTTGCATTTAAACCAAAATGATGCAAATGAATTAATTTACAGCAACAAACATTTTGTTTGCTTGCTACTTGCCATTGCATATAAATTTTAAGTTCACTGACCCAGAAGTTGATGTCTGTGTAATTATAAACACCCAGAACCACTGTTCTGTCCAGAATGTTCGGTTTCCTTTTCCTGTCTTGTTGTTGTTGTTGTTGTTGGGGTTTTTTGTTTTGGGGTTTTTTTTGTTTGTTTTTTTTTTGTTGTTGTTGTTGTTGGGGGTTTTTTTGTTGTTTTTTGTTTAATCTCAAAACTGGATCAATTCTACATCATTTGCTCAGATGTTTTCAGCTGATCTTGCTTTCCCGTTCTCTAGCTTCTAGGTCCTTCCTTTTTTCCTTCTTTCCTGTTTTTTTTCCCTATATCTCTGGAAATATATCCTTGCAACAATCTATTTGCTGCCATCTGAGCACTCTTTTGTCCTTTCCTTCTCTACCACCTTTTCCTTTGCTCTACCACTTTTCTCTCTCTTTTCTTCTGTCACTGTTTATTAGTTATACCAGGCCAATTATTTCTACAATGTTTTTTTAATCAATACCCAGCAGAAGAAACTGAAGAGAAAGAGGATATTCTGTAAGAGATCTGAATAAGAGTGTGACTTAAAAGATACTACCAGCATTAATGAAAACAATCTAGAACATGAAAAAACGCTTACATTCGTAATGTGATGGGGCTGACATCACAGCTTTGGCTAGAGGGAAGGAGCAAGAAAGTTAGTAAGATGATAACTAAACCATGAATTAGGAAATGAGAAGGTTGATGAAACAATTTGGACTCAGAACTGATATTTCAGGGCTACTGAAAACTGTTCATACAGATGCCAATCACCCTCAGATCCCCTTACGCTGTGTGTGTAAGCTCTTCATATGTCCTTAACCTGGCTTTCATTAGCCTGAGGATATGAACAAGATTACCCTGCCATACATAAATAAATAGTATTTATTGAGCATAGTCACTTAATCATTCTTGAACAAACTCCATGAAACTTTTAAATGCATGGAATCCTCCAAGGTGTTTTGTTATGGCGCAGAGATACATTTACAGGCATTTTGACAAGTCTTTGACACTGGGGTGACATTTTGGCACTATTCGAGGTAATGGCAGACCTCTCACAGGTTTCTAAAAATCCAGTTGATAATATGTAATGTAAATATAAATATATATATGCACATGGAGTTCAGAAACTGATTGTATATAATTTTGAGTAAAAGTAATAATTTTCATTCTGTGATATAGCAACTGATTTCTAACCTCCTCTAGCCACTGGAACATTACAGAATGTCATATATGCATTCTAAATAACAACAATTTTGTGACCTTCAAGGAGATTGCCCACATATGTTCTTTTGACACATTGTTCCTAAAACAGAACATAAGTTTTAGACGAATGCTTATAATGAATGCTTATCCATTTCACCACGATGAACCAACTTTATAGTGTTTATTACCACGGTTTTCCTTGGTGTGGTGGATTTTGCATTTATTTGGTGTGAAATCTAAATTGAAAACTGAAATTTGAAAAAACTCTACTGAATTTTAGAATAGTGTAAACACAGTAGAGTTATTGCTGGAAGAATGTTGAGAAAAAAATTATTTCAATAAGCCAGCTATGATTCTGAAAACTCAGTAAACAGGCGAGCACTTCAGCTGGTATAAATCAGCGAAAAAATATTGAAGTAATCTGAGCCACAATAATCTATTACACAAAGATTTGACCTCCATTCTCTTCTTCTGCTTTCTCCATCTCATTCAGAATTAATTTTATTAAACAGAATTTTAGTGCATATTTTATTTTCAGTACACTTGAATAAATTACCAGAATTAGCTACTTCATACAGACTGTAATGACCAGAAAAGTCAGCATGATTTAGTAGTGTAAAATGGGGTATGGAAATTTTAAACCAACTGCCATTTGCAATCAGGTTATAGAAAATAAAATAGAAAATAGGAAATGAAAAAATAGAAAATAGAAATTTCCAAAATAAAAAAATTTAAACTTCGCTTACAGTATAATTATTTTGTTAAAATTTTAAAATAGATTTCCTGTTTCTCTGATATGGCCTCAGTTGAACATGAGAAAAGCAATACCAGCTATTAACACAAAGAAGCAAAATTTTAGATTACACACTATCTTGCAGACCAACATTGAGTCCATTAGAAAACAACCAAACATATCCATTCTGAAGATTAGTTCAAAGATCAATCATATTTGGAAAAATGTTGGCCCATGTTTTTAATATAGTATGACAGTTAAAGTACATTTTCCCCAACGTTCATAAATTATTTATATAGCTTCCACAAAAAGTTCATTTTAGTTTGCTTTGATCTTACTCATCAAAACATTATTAAAAATAGTCCTTTATCCATGTTAGCAGATATTCTGAGAAACTGTTTGGAATTACCTAGAGCAATTAAATGTTATATAATTTAATATAAAAATATAAATTACAGGAGTGTTTATGAAACCTATATATGAAAACAAATTATAGAGATGAAATATAAAATTTCATAGGTCACAGCCCCATTAAAAATATTTAAAGAAAATCTGGATCCTTCAAACTATCACTAGGACAAAATACATTAGTATAAATTTTTCCATGCAGTTTTCCATCCTGTAGCAGCATTCTATATGAGTACATGACGTCAGGATGGTAATTTCTTATGCACAGTGAATTCCAGTTTTCCTCTATTAAGAAAATAATTTCTGAAAATTAGAAGCTGTATTCTTAAGAATACAAAATTAAAAGTTCTTATTATATTGCTCAGAGCTCCTACAGTCTATTTCAAAACATCTGTCATGATTTAAACTCCAGTTGAATCCAACTGGTGCAAAACCCAAGAACAATAAGAAGCTACGCTTATTATTGCTGTTGCTGAAACACATGGGTACTTTCCCTATTCAGCCTTAGTGGGTAAATCATCATTAATTAAAAGTATTTATTCAGACATGCATCTAGCTTTGTATTAAAATGATGAGATAAAAAGGAAGATCCTCAGTTAAGAGCTTGAAGATTCCAAATTATTAAAATATTGGAGGTGTCTAAAAACACCAAGTTGGTGTTTCAAAAGCTCGAAGTTAAGGACACTGGAACCTACCAGAGGTATCTGGACAATGCCCTTAATACCAAGTTTTAAATTCTGGTCAGTCCTGAAGTGGTCAGGCAGTTAGACGAGATCATCATTGTAGGTCTCTTCTAAATGAAGTATTCTAGTCTAGTCTACTCTAGTCTATGCCATTAAAGAACCCCAACTGGGCCCCTTAAAAAGGACCTGTACATGTCTCTTTACTACAGAGCAGTAAAGATCACATCATAGAGGAATAAATCCATTTATGTTTTAGGCACTGTTCCTCTAAAATGCAATGTTGTCTGAAAACCCCAAATACAGGTAGGTAACTGGTTGCAGTGTGCCCCTTGAAGGCAACAGATAAAGGAGTTTGAGGTCAAAGAAGTAGACACAGTACAAAATGTGACAATTTGCTGTGACAAACAGACTGTCAGCAGGTTTTTTCCCTTTTTTGTTCCGTGTCAAGTGACACCAGAAAATAAGTGTTGCAACTTTACAACTCATGCCACCAGATCTCAAACCACTTTAGTCCACTTATGCAACTCCTTAAGGAACTACTGTTTTACTCTGCCTATTTAAGCTAACAGAAAGATTGCCAATCCTAATAAGATTTAAACTCCCCAAAAGATCAAATAAATAAGGCTTATCACTTATAGAAAACAAGTTCAAACACAGAAACTATTTTGAATACTACAACATGTTCAACGTTACAACAATGAACTGAGAAGAATAAAAAAAAGTCAATGTGGAATTTACACCAGGATGTAAAGATGGTACTGATTTTTTTAGGAGACTTAGTAAGTTGGGTTTTTTTAATACCACTTCAGGGAACAATCTTTTTCTCCATAAAATACAGCAACTAACTGACATTTGAATTAGTAAATAAAAAGTGCACCATTTTAAGAAATACCTAAAAATTAAGCTCTTCCACTTTACAGGGTTAAAAGCTTAAATTTTTTTTAATTAATACATTTAGCCATTTTAATTAATATATTTGGCCATTTTATCAACTTTATAATAATAACTGTGAATAGGATTTTGACAATTTATATGAAAGTCATTATTGTGGCAGGAACATTTTTGATTTGTGACTCCATGAATGAATGCAAATTGCAAAAAATAACTATTATAGATCTGGGTCTTCGATCACCTCTTATGTTTTTGGGATTTTTTTTTAGATTTGTATCAAGTTACCTTAGTAGCTTCTTTTTGAGAATATTTAGAATATGAATATCTGTTACGAAGGAGAAACTACTAATAAACATGAAACAGATACTGGATAAATATTGTACTGAAATCAAATGTAGTTTTCTTTGTTGACTACATTTCTTGATTTCCCTTTGTATTGTTTGTTTGCTCTGTGTTTTTTATTATATTTTCTTTTTAGCCCAACATATAGAGAGCACATTTCCTGATTTTTTTTATAAAGTTATCACAGTCCATAATGACAGCCTAGAATGAACTACAGTACATCACTGCTTTTATGAAATTGTTGCAGTTTTCTACAACAAAAAAGATGGTTGCAAACTGCTTACACTACAGCATGAATCACGTACTTTCAGTTATACAGTATTCATGAAAAAAAATTACTTGATTCATTTATTATGAAATAATAATGATAATAATGAATAATTATAATATTCTTCTATTTATTATGAAAATATTTATCTGTATGCACAAAGCATACCATTTTACTAGTTTATGAAACCAGTTAGATTTATGGCCGTGGTCCAGGTCCTTATACTCAAATACACAGATTTTCTCAGAGGAATTATTAAAGTTACTAAGGTTGAAGTTTGTCACAGTACAAATACTTTACTAGGTCAGGGCTTATACGACACTTATGTTGTGAGCCACTCCTTTGCCTCACATGGAGATCCTAAATTACCTAATCCTGGAGTACAGCCTCACTTCAACCAATGATAAATCAGCTTGGCCACTGGAGGAAATGAATTTCAGTTACTGTGTCCGGAGCAAGTGGACTGTGAGGCAGTCATAAAGAAAATAGATACATCTCGTTTTGGCAACTGAAATGGCCAAAGAAAAAAAATAATGCAGCTTGTGCCAATAAGTAAGGTAAATACAGTACTGCTTCAGATAACTCAGAATACTGATTTAAAACTGTTATAATCTTTCTCAGTTGCCCAGAAACTATCATACTATATTAAATTTATCATCTCTGAATAAAAATAAGAACATCTGTCCTAGACACAGACTCAAACCTCAATATTTTCATAAAGTATTCCCTAGAGAAAATAAACTGACTGCAATTTATCCTTCTAAAAGTTGGCAAGATTTCAAAGGAAAGAAAATGTTTATTAATAAAAAATTAGGTTATTTTGACAAACTAGTCCACTGTTTAAAAAAAAATTAAGAAGATATCAAAAATCATTAAAGATACAATTGAAAGAGCTATGACTGCAGGTAATTATCAGGAGAAGACACTCTTTCACCATAAATATAAGAGTTATTGTTTCATAGTAAATTTTTATTAACAGAAATATATCTGTTTTTCAACCAAGCCAAAGCTTGATTTTTCTAGGCATCCACCTGATTCCTGCATCTTTAACTATCAAAACATGTAATTTTTCAGTATAAATAAATAAATACATGTACACAGCTTTTCACATACCTTTCCTACCTTGACTCCCATTGCCTTAACCATATTACTATACACTATTACATACACATCATATAGCTTTTTCTATTACATACCCTATTTTGGAGGTCTTATTTTAAATTAATTGAGTTGCTTTCATTAGAATGTGTCCTGCATAAGCAATGGATAATTCTCACTGCTACTGGAGTTCAAAAAGCATAGTTATATCTTGTTTAAATGGCAAGGTGTATGCCATATTCATGATACCTATTTCTGTGCTTGTTTATGTATGCCCTTTATACATTTACACCAGGTTCTATTCATACCTGTTCTGTTTTCCACATCTGTAAAGTAGTCTCACAAACTAAAGAAAATATGTGAGAAAATTATTCATTTATTAGTTCTAAATGAGCAGAACTGTGAGGTGATTGAGCTATCAATCAGAATTAGCTCTATTCCAATATAACATTTGTTACTCTAAGATGTTTCCTTCTGACTTATATATTCCTATAACGATTGGCTAATTCTGCCAGCATATCATAGACTTAGACATGCACTTATGTTAGTGTCTCAAACTAGATATTCAGACTATGTGCAGCCAGAAAATAAAATCCCATGTACAGGAATTGCAAAGTTTGTAAGAAATTACATGAAAATCAGTTTTTACTTTGGATGTCTTATTTCTTTGAAACTTATGGATTATTTTCCTCTTTTGGTGTAGTTAGAACTATTTGCTACATTTTGAATCTGCCTCAAAATGTCAGTTAGAATATATTTTACAGTATATTTTGTAGGACAGAACATGCAGTGACAATTATCTATATTTGGAAGGTTCTTATTACTGTTGTAATCTTTTTTGCAGCACAGGATTACTGGATCAAAATTTAGAATAATTATAGAATATTGTTTTCTTCCAATGTTCTGTCTCTTTGTTCCTGGCTGATGTTAAGATTCTCTTTCTGTTTCTGCAATCTGAAGTTGTAGCAAGAATTGTATTCCCTATTTTTTTCATTTAAAGTAACCTTTGGCAGGCTTTCTGTAGCACTGAACCATACGCATATGGGTTATCTTGGATTGGAGGAAATAATTTCTTACAGGAAAGTTGTAAAATTGGGATATAGTCTTCCAGAAATATGTGAAAATTTACATTTTTTGGCTTATGTTTGGCTTTTTCTTGTTCCTATGAATTTTTGCAATACTGCACCATATTTTACAAATTCTGAGTTAAATTCTTTCCATTCAACAGGAAATCATAGCTTGCCACTTCATCCAGCTGTTGCTGCACTTGGTTACACATTATCCAGACAATGTTACTGTGCTCTCATTTTCCAAGACAGAAAAAACTTTGTAGTTGTTTTGCTATTCTCAAAAATTTGGGAACTTTTATATAAATTTACAGAAGAGATGTGGAAAAAGATGTGATTACTTTAGTAGTAGTAGTAACATATGCCTAAGTCTGGGAGGTTATTTCTGAAGATAAAAAGTACTGACGAAAGGTTTCCAATTCTTGAAAGGCACTCAGCAGGAAATACAGTACTGGAAATATGCCGTGTTTTCATTAGATGAAATTAAAGGAGTCTGTGAAATCCTGAAACGTTTTTTTCTTAATCAGTGGATACCAGAATTGTTTCTGATAAAACTTTGTTTGTGTTAGAGTTTCCTATCAGATATTTGTCAGGTTTCCTGCAACTTGATTATTTTGTCTCTGTATCTTATATCTGTATAGGCCTTGCAAGCCTCCAAGATGTCAGCAATCCATACTATTTAGAATAGCCAAAGAAACAATTTTCATGGTATTAGTGATGTTAAGCCTTCCTTAAATCTTAGCTTATCGACAAATCTGTCTGGAAAATTCCAGTTCATCAAACTTGAATATGGTTTATAATAATTAACGTGATACAATGAACCACAAACAGCTCCTTTTACAGTCTATTGGAAATGCCACACAGCTAGATTAGTGAATCACGGATCAGTTGGGCTTGGAAAGGGCCTCTGGGGGTCACCTGCTTCAAAACTCCTGCTCAAGTGGAATCACCTAGAGCAGGTTGCTGAAAACCATGTCCTTTTGAATATCCCCAAGGAGACTCCACAACCTCTCTGGGCAACCTGTGCCAATGTGCAGTCACTCTCACAGTAAAGTAGTGCTTCCTGATATGCAGACCCACTCTGTGTTCCAGTTTGTGCTTGTCACCTCTTGTCCTGTCACTGGACACCACTGAAAAGTGACTAGCTTCATCTTCTTTACACATACCCTTCAGGTATGCGTATGCATTGCTGAGATCCCCCTGAGCCTCCTCTTCTCCAGGCTGAACAGTCTCAACTCTCTCAGCCTTTTCTTATAGGAGACATGCCCTTATCTTAGAGGTCTTTCACTGAACCGTCTCCACTATGTCCATGTCTTTCTTGTCCTGGGAAGCCCAGAACTGGACACAGTACTCCAGCTGTGGCCCTTTCTCAACCTGTTGCCAACTGTTCTCCTTATGCAGCCAAATGATCAGCTATCAGCCTGTTCTGCTGCATCAGATTGTTTCTCCCCAGGTTCAGGACTTCACATTTCTCCGTGTTGAACTGCATGAGGTCCGTATCAGCCCATTCCTCCAGCCTGTTGAGATAACTCTGGTGACAGCACAACCTGATGGTGTTTCAGCCACTCGTCCCAGTTCTGCATCATCTGCAAACTTGCTGAGATGCTCAGCAGATGATTCAGATCATTGATGAAGATGTTGAACAATATTGGATACTGTATTAACCCTAGTGGTACACTGCTAGTTACTGGCTCCAATTAGACTTTGTACTACTGATCACAAAACTCTGAGCTAAGCCTTTCAGCCAGTTTTTAGTCCTTACTCTCTGCTCACCCATTCCATACTTCATCAACTTCTCTTTGAGCAACCTGGTGTAGTGAAAGGTGTCCCTGCCCACAACAGAAGGTTGAAACTAGATGATCTTTAAGGTCCCTTCCAACCCAAACAATTCTATGCTTCTATGATTCTATGATTTTATGGGAGACAGTCAAAAGCCTTACAGAAGTAAAGGTGGACAGTATCCACTGCTCTCCCCTCATCTACCAAACCAGTTGTTTCATCACAGGAGGTTATCAGGCTGCTCAAGCATGACTTCCCTTTTGTGAAGCCATGCTGACTACTCCTAATCACCTTCCTGTCCTTCATGTGCTCAGAAATTATTTCCAGAATTAGTTGTTCCATCAAATAATGGATCAAGGTGAGGCTGACCACCCTGTAGTTCCCTAGTTCCTACTTCTTGCCCTTTTTGAAGACGTGTTGAAAAGACGTATAGATGTGGCACTTAGGAACATGTTTTAATGATGGACTTGGCAATGCTGGGTTAAGGGTTGGACTTGGTGATCATAAGGGTCTCTTCCAACCTAAATGATTCTATTATTCTTTCACTTAAAATGTATAGGAAAGTATACAATGAACTTTATACAAAAACTTTTATTGATGAACTATTAAGTTATAAGAAAAGAAACAATGTATTCATTATTTGAATTTGACATGCTAAGATACTATTTAAAAAGAATATTTCCTGAGAAACAGTCACTCAATGGTTTATAAATAACTGATTTTTAAAATAAAGTTATTGAAACTAGATTATATGCTTTTGGATATAAGGTAGTGTTTTAAACATATCAGCAGTCCAAAATCATCTAAATTAGATGTAGTCAATCTGAACAGACTAATAGTATTTACGGTAGAAAGAAATCCAGCAGAAGAGCTTAAACTCAGCCTCAATCAGGATACTTCAGTTACCAGGGAACAGGGAGCTCCATGTGCGTGTGTGTGCGTGCGTCCACCTCCCCCAGCCCCTGGGTCATGTTACCTAAACTCATCACAGGAGTATTAGGTACATGGCTCTAAAGTAAATGACTGCACAATGCTTATATTCCACCAAAAAGTTGAACAGAGGGGCACCAGAATTAATTTGAACCCTTTTACAATTCTGAAAATGTAAACGTAACTGAATTTGCTGTATGGTTATAGCAGTTATTACTTTGCTGATGAAAGCCAACTCATTTTACAGTCAGCATGCATAGCTGACTCCTATGTGACATACCTGTGCTATCTCTCGGCTGATTAGCTGTAGTGTGATTGGCAGTGCAGCTATTGCAGCTCAACACAGAGCTATGCCTGAGCCAGCTTACTTTTGACCCAGTTTTGAAGCTTACATGAAGCTTACAAAGTATCACATATTATCTAATTCATCCTGACATTGGTGGAAACTTAGAGAAACACCAGCAAGGATCTACTGGAAGACTAAAGTTTATTTTGAAAATCATGGTTATTGGTGTTGGTCCAGCTCTAATAAGCTCGGTGCCAGAGCCAATGATTCACAACTGTTTGTTCAACAAATTTAAATCTATGAACAGAGTTCAACAAGTTTAAGATGAAACACAAAATACAATTTAATCTGATTTATAACTCTGTATTTTTGCTACTATCTGTAGTTAGATTATGATATCCACTCTATTTAATATACTCGTAAGCTCTGAGAAATTTAAAAGAACCTAAGCTTTGCTAGTAAAACTTGGAGTCTCTTTCAGGCAAAACTTCTTAAATGGCTAGCAAAGAAAAGAGGTGAATTCATAACTAGCAAATATGTGGCAACCTTCAAATTCTTAGGCATTATAATGACAATAAATAACAAAACCCACCCTTCCTGTATTAAAAGCAGTGACTAAAAGAGTAAATTCACTCTTAAGGGTCACTGAAAACCAGTTTGAGTAAATTCTAGGAAGGCATTCATGAGTAGGAAGCTTAAATGGAATAAAAGAAAAATTGTTTATACTACTATTAAAAGAAATGAGATTAGTAAGTCCAGCTCTCACTGGGAGTGATAAATGCAGTATCTCTCCCAAGACTGTAGTGAGAGACACACGTTAGAACAGCACGCAAAAGTGCAAAGATGAGAAGCCGTCACGGAGCTTCAAGTAATGCCTTTCATTGCAGAGCATTACCGGTAAATTTGGGTGCATGTGACCACTTCTCTCTTTCCCTACCTTGCCACCAGGGCCCTGAGGGCAACACTGAGCCCTACTGTCCCTTCTGGCCCCCCTCCAGGGCCATCACTGATATCAGCACCCTGCAATAGAGCAAGCCGCCTGCCTCCCACCCCTTCCTCCCACAGCCCTGCCCTGCCTAGCCATGGGCCCTCCCAATTTTAATTTTGTAAGCATTATAAAATCATATAATCATAAAATTGTTTAGGATGGAAGGGGATTTGAAAGATCATCTAGTTCCAACCCCACCCTGCTGTGGGCAGGGGCACCTTCAGCTAGACCACGTTGCTCAGAACCCCATCCAACCTGGCCTTGAACAACAAGTATTGTGTTATTCACCTTTCAATCTCAGGGTTTCTGATCAAATTTTCATATCTACTACAGCTACAATAAGCATGCAATAATTGGAGAATATTTCTGAATAATACCAAATTTTTTTAGGATTTGAATCTGATTGTAGTTGTTTTGGTTTCTGGACGTAAGTCGAATCATCTCCATCAGGCTGGATTGAAGCCCAGTAAAAATATCTCAATTTGGTACCAAAGAAATGCATGCATCTAAAATCATTAAATATTTTTGAAAATAATTGCTTATGCCTACATGTAGGAAAAAAAAAAAAGAAAAAAATAAAAAACTTACTGAGAAGCTTTAACACATACAGTCTAAATTCTTTGGACAGTAAGGCATAGATTAATCCACAAATTTAAGGAGTAGGGAACAGAAGCATATGCCTCAGAGCTATGCAAGACAGTGAAAACCTAACATTGACTTGATTCCGTAAAAGATGCTTTTCAATATTTACATGAATATTGTGTATATGAATACAGTCTTCTTTAAACAAATACATCCAGTATATATAAAAATAGCATAAGTCACTGTTTAAAAGAAACTAGGCAGACTGTTTATGAATTTTAACTTGCCATGTGATGAGTGCAGTGAAATGCAATGAAGGACAATGCAAATAATTTGAACTTTAAAGAACTACTGAAGAGCTAAAGAAACATTTACTGGCAGTTTTCATTTGGTGATTAACAACTAAAAGCATTTGGCACAAGCATTTCAGAAGGCTCTAACCAGAGAAATCTGAAGGAAAGCTTCCTAGTCATTCAATCTGGTTACTTTAGATTAGGACCACAACTTATTTAGCTGTTTGATTGCCGGCTGTGGTTGATTTTGATCACATATAACAGTAGTTCAAGGCCTGTATCTGAAAAAGGATTTTGACATCTAAAATCTATGTCCAAAAATATAGTCCACAATACCATGCTGACTGAGCATCTAGACACTTTTATCCCACTTGATCCCATCAGGGACCCAGCGAGAAGGTGGATCTGCCTGCAATGAAAATGCAGACATGCATTTTTTATGGTGTAAATTGATCACAGAAGGAAATTTTAGCTAACAATGTCAGAGCATTTGCCTGGGCAATAAGAAACTAGCACCAAAATGTCTTACCACCTCAGTACCACCAAAACCTGGATTTTTGTAATAATTTTTCTTTCATTACTTTTCTTTATGAGTAGAATGCATCTTTTATTGTTGGTTTTGCACACTTCATTATGAGAGGAAGAGAAATTACAGAACCTCTTTGATGTACATTTTGAGTTACATTTTACTAAGGTTAAACTCAGAATGCACAGAGAGGCAAATTAGGCCATTCTCTTCCGTGTGTGTATAATCCCTGTAGGAAGAGATTGTTTCTCATAAATTCTGTGAATCTTATGGTTGCCTGACAATCACATATAATTACTAAATTTCATTCTTAATGGAGCATCATCGCTGCATGTACAGGACCTCCGGGGAAGAAGTAGTGGGCAAGGTAATAGTTTACATGTTCGATTTCTATTAAATTATTTTATTGGAAGGGTGTTATTGAACCCCACTAGCACTTTAATAAATGGCTGACTGTAATCAGAACAGTATTGTTCTTCTCTAGGCTGTCTAGCAGCCTATGATAATGGTAAATGATTTAGATTAACATATTTATGAATCTTGTGTTGCATATGTAAATATTTCATTTGGATAGCAATGTATAAAACCTACTCCTGGCAGTTGGTCTTGTAAAAATTGTAAAGTTGTCTGATTTTAAGTTTTATATGACACCAAGTACATTTTCCCAGCACATAAAATCTATTTTGCTATGCTGCATCAATGTTGCATCTGAAACTTTACACTATATCACTTTATAAATACTTGCTGTGTAAAATTTAGTTCATGTCTAGAAAATTGACTTGAGTTGGGGAGCACTGAAAGCGTCAGCTGCAAAAGTTCAACATTAATGGCATTCATTGACCTTGACAACATCTTTCACTGTTGGCAATAAATAAGTCAATTTTACTGTAATAATTTTGCCTTACTGTAAATATTTCCAGTGGCACGGGACCACTGCTATTTAACAGGAAGGGAGGCACACTGTTAGGTCAGGAAAAGAGCAGACTGTGAGAATTAGGTTGCTGGGGGAGGATGTCTAGGTTTTCTATTGAAGGTTTTGCCCTGATCCAAAATGAGTGAGCTATCAGCATGACATAGCTTGCATTTCTTTCTTTACTGAAAAAGTTAAGAGGTTACATTAACTTGTAAAGTTCTTCACATTACACTGACAAGTTCTATGGGCAGCAACAAAAGTTCTGTGCATTTTTAAGGTAAAAAAAGTCCTGTCCCAGCAAAAGATCTTCTTGAAGTTGTTTACAGAATGGGAGAAAAGATCTGAGTTGAAGGAAAATGGTTGCTTAAAGATGTGAAGGAAACAGTCAAGGGAAATATATTTCAGTGAGCCGAGTAGGAATTTGGGTTAGCTAGGTTAGCTAACCATAACAAGGTAGTAAGAAAGTGGAAACACAAATTGAATAATGACTGAAGGACATACCTGTGACTAAGAGTCATTGAGTACAGTGTCTACTGACTGTTAAGAGAAATTAGAGGAAGGGTTGGGATAGATAACAGAGTCTGAAGAAAAAACAACCTAGGATATTAAGTTGGTAATAGAAGGAGGAAAAAAGGTCGTAATGGGAAACTGAGGGATTAGAACAGCTATGGCAAAGCATTAATAATATGGAAGAAGATGGAGGGAAACTACACAGAAAGAAAGATGACCAAGAGCAAATGAATCATCTGATGACTAAAAAGCGGGCATACGTAGTCAGCGTTTCTAAATCTCATCTGTTCCTCAAATGACTACCAAACTCACAGGCTACACAATGCAACTTAAATATAGGCAACCATCTAGGAATCTGTCAGTACTTTTGCATGATCTTCTTTTCTCTCTCCAGAGCTGGAACTCTTCTGCAACGACATTACATGTTCTCAACCAACAGTACTAGATGATGGCATTCCTATTCTTGCCTTGTTTCCAAAGAAAACTGAGGTTATCCAATTGCATCTGCCTAACACCTTTTACACCAACTGGTCAATGTACACCTATTTTTTTCAGAAAGGAAGTGTCTTCTTTCACTACACATTCTGTAAAGTGCAACGGCTGGTCAAGAATACAGATCTCATCAGATCTGCTGGGAAAAAAAGAAAATGGAGAGTCTCATTAGTGGTACTGTGCTTACTACCTAGCTCCTGCTTGTCAGCATATATGGAGCCTTGTACTGTTGAGTATGCTTGTTGATTTTCTAACCAGGCAGAACATAAGAAAGAAGAATTTTATGGGGCTAACTATGCAGAATTGAAGGCACCAAAAGGAGTACCAAAGAAGCTAGATATATGGAAGGACCAGAAGACAAGAACGGGAGTCACAGGATACTAAAGGTAATGGGAACTAATAGGAAGAGGAATCGTTAAAGAGTATCAGCATTCAGAATAGTTTTCCGTCCAACCTATGAAGCCAAACTTCATTGAATTCCTGCATGACTGAAAGCTTAAATACTATTTTTCTAACTCCCAAGACTTTCTAACTCCCAAGGCTCATATCTACACTCAAAATTGCACCGTGAAGGAATATGGAGTTAGAAAACCTTAGAAGTAGCCTCCTAAACTCAGTTTGTCACTGTGTACATTGGGCACTAGATACCTAGTGGGATTTTTAAAATATGTTTGCGCGTCCCAACTGCCAAAAGACTTTTGAGATGCAATTTCTGTGCATTGCTGAGTTTAATTTTAAAATTCTTTATTCTGTAGATAAGCAAAGAAATAATAAAATCATTAAAAGATTCTCTGCATGCTAAGGAATTGAACTTCTCGTGTTATGCATAAATATATTCCTCCTCTGCATGGTGACTAAAATGTTTTAATATTGTAATTTAAATACTCTGTAGGCTTCCATTAAGAACCTCACAGTTAGGCTTTCAGTAGGTTGTTGTTGGGAACAAATTTATTTCTTGGCAGCAGGCCAGTAATATTTTATCTAGTTTTTTTAGAAGAGAGCTAGTGAAATAATTTGCCTCCTTTCGCGTAGATTACAAAGGCCTAAAATACAATGCAGCAACAGGAGAGTGAATAACAAAAGTAAGACAAAAGTACCTAAGTCAGAGAAGAAAATGTAGTCAAATTGTTGACTGCTTTATTCTTAATTTTTCACAAAATATTGATCTCATACTTAATAAACTGTCTTTCTACTTCTTAAACTTTGTTTATTTCTTGTCTCTTTCTAAGACTGGGATTACAGGGAATGGGCTGCTTGGCAGCCCTCCTGTTATAGTTTATCTCACAATTCCAGTAACACTTGCTTTTTGGCTAATAGAAAATATGTTTCCCTACAGTTAAGACAAGTGTTAGGCACACACAGAGTGACGTGTATCAAATTTACTCATTTCAGACAATCACATAATGGAATAATGTTTTCCAACAAAGTACACTCACTTAATGTTATCACTTCATAGACTGCTATGTAAACAACACCTGATTTGTTCAAGTATTACTTTACACTGGCTGTGCAGTGGTCACATTAAACGTCTTTCCTCACCAATTTTATAACTCACATCTGGTGCCTCAGCCTTGGGATCTCTTCCATGTACTGCTATATCTATCATTGTTTTTCTGGCAGAAACCTTTTCTTCTACCAGCTCTCAAACTTCAATGCATATTTTTTGCATATTATGATAAATATGCACTTTAATCCATGGCTTATGCCAAGGTCAAAGACAAACAGTTAACTGTTTCTCTGTCTGACAACAATTTAAAGCTTTAGTAGTAAAATTCAGCACCAATGACATTTTGGTCCTTTGCAAACAAAAAATTTGGGAAAATAAACTTACAGAAAATATGTTATTTCTTTCAAGATAGTAATATTACCAAATATAGTGGTTTGTATAAACTCTACTTGTAACACATGAGATGAGTTTCAATTTCTGAATAGGCTTATAGTGGATATGTTCTGTGCTATTGTTTAAGGAGATTATAAGCACAGAGTTTTACTCCTATGTTTACCCAATCCAATAGTGGATCAGATCTTCTCCCAGCTTGCACATCTGTAATCGCTTACAAATTCCGTCTGAACAGAATGCAAAGTGTGGCTATTCTGATTATGTCAAAGGTTCTCTGTAAAAATGCAAATAGCTGTTTAAGGGACGGGAGAATATTATCCACACTTTTATTTAAAATTCTCATAATTTAATTGCTCCATACTTCTTTCTGCTACAAATACGCAAAAATTATATATTTGACAGTTAAGAGAACATATTTTTCAGTTAAGTGTTTTGTTAGATTCTTATTAAGTTCAATATTTCTTGTAAGCCTACATTAATTGTTTCTTTAATTTTCTGGATCAGAGTCTTGATAGTAGTGAACATATCAGACAGGTAACATTACAAACAGATATAGAGATTAAAATATGTGAGATGACTTTCAGCCAAAAGCTCTAGGAGATCAATGACATAGTTGAGAAAATATGCTGATGCTTTTTTTAAAGTGTAAAGCAGGTTTTGTGCTTCCATGTTCCCTAAGGTTTTGCTTTGACAAGTTGTAAATAACAAAACTTTTCAGATCTGAATATCCAAATGCTATTATTTTGAAATGTTTCCTTTTTAGGATTAAATAAATAAATAAACAAATAAACAAAATCTTGCCAGTGTAAGCATTAGAGAAATGTTGAAGTTTAACATGGGTACTGTCAAAATTAATTATTTTTAAATGAAAAAAAGCTTTAAAATGAAAAGCTTCTTTTTGAGCAATTCAACAAAGTACGATGACACAATTGCATTGTTTTGAGTGACCGTAATATCCTGGGCCCCCTTACAACTGCTTTATTTTTTAAAAATAGACTATGTCAAATTATCTGCTGTAGCTGGAGCAAGTAATCCATCACAAAGCTCAAAAACCAGAGAAAGCCATTAGCAACAAGTGCAGAGAGAATGACAATTCCTGAAGCTCATTCAGTAGTCTGGGTAAACAAAAATCTGGGGGGGAATAATAGATTTCATATCAGTTTAATATACCAATGCATGAAAAACTGTTTCTCTGATCAAAATTAAATACTTTATTTTCTGAATAGAAAAAAAATTGAAGAAACAGGTACTTAGATAAGAAAAAAAGGGAGAAAGTTAAGACAGCCATGAAAAAATAGGAACTCTTGTTATATGCAGTTTTTCCCCTTATCTAAGCTACTGAACACTAATATTTTTAAATTGAAATTACAATTCTACCATTATTTAGAAGGTTTAAAAAAATGTATTTTCATCTCTCAATGCGATAAGAAAATTTTAGTAGTGTTATTAAACTCATATTACTTTATCACCTACTGATATCCACATAATGCCAAAAGGCTCAAACTAGATAAAATTTACAAAAAAAAATCCCTTCGCATGAGGAGCATAGAACCTGCCATAATCTTTTTTCAGAGAAATAAACAGTCCCAGAAGTCTGTTATAAATTGATATTAGAAATACTAATCATATATATGATTATTGGAAAAATATATATTACAGCAGTATAAAACAATAAATAGTTTTTTCTAAAAATATAATATTTAAAACATGTTTGGACCTTCAAGTTTAAGACACTAACAGATTTTTTTATTAATTTCCATTTGGAAAACACTGATCATCTTTCCCTGTGTTTCCAGTCTTGAACTGCCTGCTAAAAGAAGGAATAGAGTTTGGCAAATGAACCTAGGGGAGTTTGGAGGCTGTGAGACTTCATCTTTAGAAGCTTAAGACATTAGATTATTTCTAGTGAACTGAAATTAAGAAGATTGTATACTATTACACTATTGTATAATAGTCAATAGAGTGTACTTTTTAAATTAAAATCTTCGTATCAGATTACTTCTCACTAGAGAGAAAAAAAATCCCCACAACTAATTGAACTGTTGGACAAAATCCATTTTCTTTCCTTACAGTTAAAACAGTAAGGAAAGGCACAGAAAAGTAAACAAAGTAGACAAGCTTATTATTTCCACAAAGATAAATAATTTTCTTCCATCTACTAAAATTGCTTTTGTGTAAGTTGTTTTCTGTAAAAGCTCAGTAAAGAATGATATCCAGTTAATTTGAAATCTAGAAAGGAAAATAATTTCAGAATACATTCTTTATGTTTGTCATAAAACACAAAATAAAATCCTTTAATTTAGTGTCAAAATACATGTGTTTCATTCATCTAGAAAAAAACCTGAGTTAGACATCTTCCAAGAAATGCCCAACTTAAGTTTCACTACTTCTCCACAGTGGGCTGATGTCTGGTGGAAACTCACTCAATGGCATTAATGTCATAGGAAAATTCTGATGTCTAAGACAAGAGTCTTCATTACTTAATTGGAATCTGGGAAGCTATGTTTCATTTTATACCACACTAAGGTTATGGTTTTACACTTCATGGAACTATTACAGCTGTTATTTAACTGCTGGAATTTAGAATGAAAGATAATGCCCTGTATTTTTTGTTTACTTATCAGCACTATGACTTAGTAAAAAGTAATGGGCTGCTAATAGTCCAACAAGAGATAAAAACTGCTAGTGGATGTTTTTTTTTTCTTTTTTTACTGGTTTTAAAGCATAAATATGGCATCAAATGTATTTCACATTCAGCTTTCAAACATAATTGGAACACCTTTTTATGCAAAGTTGAGTTCCAGCAGCAAAAGAAAACCTCTCTGTGCAGGTTACATCACAGGTACTAACTAATGTGTTTACTTCAAACTATGCTTCAAATATTTCCTAAGTAAAGCATACAGCTCTCTTGTTCTAGTATGCCATTCACTTTCCCTCTCCACACACAAATAACTTGTAAATAAATTAATAAAATATATTTTAATTATTTGTAGATGATACAGACCAAGAACGTGCATTGTTATGCAACTCTTTGACTGCTACAAAGTGAATTCATCACTCCTTTACGTGGAAGAAAAACCAGAACTCTTACCCAACATACAATCTAGTTGTATAAAATATTAGTGGAAAAGAGGAAAATAACCATTGTTTTGGAATTCTGAATAATTCTTAAGGTACTTACACCACCTGCAGGCTCCAAAAATGAATAAAAGAAAAGATACTCTGTCTTTTCCTCTATGTTTAACAGTATTTCCCATTATATTTTTCCCTTAGCCTTATAGTTCTTTTAACTAAGATTATAATTGTTATATATTTCAATTTCAAGTATGCCCTTCAATTTTACTTCCCTATATTTTAAAAAGTTAAATTCAAGATAAAAGAAGACAATAGGCATTGTAGAATATTCTGATATTTATCAATATCAATTTTCTGCATTTATTTTTCTAAATTTTTTATATAAGCTCTTTAATTACTTCAACACTCATCCTGAGAAAAACAAAGTTTATTTGACTGAGATTTATTTCTTATGTTTACCTTGATTTCTTTTAAAATATTGATGGATTTTGTTAAAAACCTTCTGTACAAGTCTTCTAGCTTTAGTTTTTGGTATGACCAAACATATATCCCAAATTTAACTACTTGTTATAGAAAAGCCATTGAACTCCTGTCATTTAAAAAGGAGTTTATTTATATTCCTTTTCTATGAGTTTTCTGAGATCATTATTTGACAAAGGCAAATGTCTTTTTTTTCAAATAGATCATCCTCTGTGTGTATAAGCAATAAAAGAGAACATCCACATATCATATGTAGATTGAATACGAATTACATGCACCAAGAATGCCCTGATCCTACTTTCCAAAAGTGTTATTTTTCAGTAGACATAATGCCCTCATTAATTCCAGCTGCAAGAGAAATAGAGATAGTCTCTGAAACAGTCAGACTCCAATCCAGATTTATGTAAAAGTTGGTTCCAGTGGGATGATACCGTGATGTGTGTGTGTATTTGTATGTAGGAACACATAAAAAGAAACCAGTGGAAAGAAAATGATGCAAATCATCTAAGGCAACAGGTCTTAGCATTGTACTGCAAACTGAATAAGCTGAAACTTCCACATTATTGCAAGCAAAGCACATCGTAGAAGCATGAAAACAATGCAGTGAACTGTTCTGCTATGAAAGTCACATAAAAAATTAGTAAATGGTAGAAATATAGTGGCAGCACACTCTTGTTTAAAATGATCAGTGCTAGAGGTATCAAAAGTAATTCAGGAGTTATTCTGCTCCTGACTTCAAATTACAAATGTGGAGATCTTCAATTTCTTTTGTATAAACCCTAAGTTCATTCTGACATTCTAGTAAAGAGATATGATGAAACAACATTTTAAACAAGTGAAAATGGTCATCATGGCTGCAAAGAAGTTTATCAGTACTATTGGCATGGATTTCACAAGTTATTAAAAAAGCCCCAGGGCAATTTTTAGGATGTTTTAAACTACGGTTATTCACTTCTGAAATATTGTTTCCAGTGCACCTCACTGGGAAATAAGCATTTAAAGCATTTATATGAAATAGTGGCCAAGAGATTGGTAAATAAATATTTCCAGTCATACTATTTCAGAACATCTAAATTTTCATGCCTCAAACAAAGTAATATTTCATAATCTGTCTATCTGAACATGTCTGGAGAATGAGAAAAGTTGGGTTTCCCACATCTATTTCCAGGGCTAATATTCTTTGAGTTTGGACTTCTTCCAGACTTCTTTTTATTTTGCAAAAAGTAACTGTGATTCTGTCCTATTCAGTCTCATTTTGGTCACCCTGGTTTGAGCCATACCTGTGGCTTGGAAAGTGATTCAGATGATACTGTATTATTCCAGAAGTTTGAGGTCCATAAGAGAAGGTGATAAATGTTATATTTTCTAAGTTAAGTATTCTTTTAATTAATTTAACTAATCAGTTATATAATTTTAGATTATTTGACTCAGTTTGCAAGTAGACTTACTACAAACTAGAGTCGAGCATTTATTCTTGCAGAAATAGCTGTTCAAAACACATAAATTCTGCTGCAAATTCACAAAAATCCAGTTCCCTTAGAGGCAAACAAAAGCAGTCTGAATCTTTTAAATGCCTGATAAACAGGTATATAAAACCAAGTATTAGGTCATTGGACTAGACCTGGACCCAAACTATCTCCACCTGGTTTGTGCACCTATTACACTCCCTATATTACTTGAAGTCAGCTAAAGCATTACAGTGAACTAAATACATGAATTAATTCAAAAGCCAGTTTAATTCCATACATAGCTCCATCTATGTTTCCTGAACTATATTAGAGCATTTTCTGCACTATTATTTTCAGAAGTATGTAAGGTTTCAGTATATTACCTTCCATGTGAAAAGTCCTCTATGTCTTTTGATTAAGAAAAAAATTATTCCATTGCTACCTAGAAATGCAACTGACTAAATATAAGAATTAGGCCCTTTAAAATGGCAGGGCTGAAAATAACCTAAAATACTCTAACCCCGCTGAATTTGGAATACTTTTTTTTAACTATGATATCCTGAATGCCATTACTTTATAACTAAAAATACAAGTTGCAGTTTAAATATTTTGGATGAAGCCACACGAAATGCTTCTTCTGCTTCATAAAATTATGTGTGACAGTTCTATATGAATCTCTCCAAGAATTCAAAAAACCAAAAAAACCCAAAGAAAAACCCAAACAAAACCAAGCAAACACAAAAAACAAACAAACAAACAAAACCCCAAACAAAAATATTGTTCTTTGTATCGTTGTCATTAATAACACTGCATGGATAGGGAGAAGGATAATCCTAGGTCCCAGAGCTGGGGTGGATAGTAAACTTTTTCACCAGCTGTGGGGCACGCCTACTTGTACCTACTTCAACCATCTTTCCCTATTGAAGCACTAACTAAACATTTATTTTTTTTAACCAGAGAATCAGAGATATTGTTGCTACTAGCTTCTGGCAAAAAGCCAATACAGTGTATTCCAACACTACTTTTATTTTGTGAGGTAACTATGGCAATGCAGAGAACCGAACTGATGCCAATTTTTTTAATTTAGGCTCTGGAAAGCTCTTTGTACAGTAAAACTATCCCCACGTTAAGGGTTTCCACTTCATAGCAATTGCTTCATTAGTCCAGTTAGGAGGTCCTGGTAGTGTTAAAACAGTATTGTGTAACCTGAGTAGCCCGTAGGGCATCATATATATCTGCCATTCACACAGTTCAGAAAACAGTGTCTACTTATCCATAGTCAGCCCTGCCTCAATGATGAATTCTAATCAGAAGCCAAGATGGTAAATATTACTGACACTTGTGAATTTTTCTCTTCAGAGTGAATTGCTATTAGCCTTACGTAAGTGAAGCCTAAATCTAACATATCTTTCTAAAACGCAGTTTGCTTACACACGAAAAATAACTTGGAAGAGGTTGTGTAACATTGCCACCTGGTGACATTTTTTTGTAATATTTCTATTTCAAAACTTAAAATTAATTTTTACCTCTCTAATTCTTCTTCACAACTATAAATAATTCTAATAATAATAAACCCAAATGCATTTAAAAGGAAAATATTCCAATTTCATAAAATAGGGAAACCTAGAATATGCTGAAGTTATTTCTTATTAATCTCATCAGTGAGGTTTCCAAGGCAGATTGGAAACAGCCCAGAATTCCAAATACAGAATCACTTTCACACTTAGAGTCACATCAGTTTAAAAAAAATAAACTGACCCATATTTTTACATAATATTATTAGACATGGCATAAAGCTTTGTACTTCATTTACCAGACTGCAATAAAATAGAAGAATAAATAGTTCTATTGAAGAAAGCATAATTAAATAAAATACTCTGTGTGAAAAATAAACTGAATTTTGGCAGAACATGAAACACTGCAGTTATAATTCTGCACACAAGAGTTAAGGTCATTTTAATAACCTGGAGGAGGATTATGCATGGCAGTAGGAATTACTTGGAATACCATTCACTGCAGAGAAAAGATTACTGCTAGGTGTTTGGTGACATTGGGTCCATCAGAAACAATAGTCAAGGAATGGACATTTCAGAAGCATTTGAAAACCAATAGCTCTTATTTAGTTATTCAGAGAATATCTAGGAGTAGAAAGAATCAATCTCTTCATGTACTTAAATGCGATTACTTTTCTGTAAGTAAACTTTTCCCAGTTGAAACTACTGAATATTCTGAACTCTCCCTTAAAATTCTGTGAAATCTATAAATCACTGGCCTGGTTAAGGACAAAATCTCAGTCTTCATGAAAACAAGTAGCTCTAGTCACCTGTCAGAACAAGCAACAACAATATGATTTTACATATAAATGTGTGTGTATATATATTTATGCACTACACACAGACATATATAAAGTCATTACACCAAATTTGTTTGAAAGTAAACCAAGTTTTTAATTTGATTATATTTAGGTTTTTTCCTCCTTTTTTAAAATAGTATTTTGCTTTCCACCTAAAAATGGAAGCTATTGTGAAAAGTCATTTGGCACCCAGGTGGCAGTACTGTCACAGAGGAGGCAGAGGCTACATCACAAACACCTTGCTTTAGACTCAGCTTCTGAGCGGGCACCATGCCAGTCTAACAGATGGGCATCAATAATGGCAGAAATGTGCCCTTGCATGTGCTTGTGCATCTACTGTGTTTGCCTAGGGAAAGGCTTTCATCCAAGATTGTCCAAACAGCTGTTCATTCCGAGTTTCTATCCTTACTGTTAAGAAAAGATGTCAACGCTAATCCATTTTTAAGCTAGATGAATTATTTTTTTAAAAAAATAAAAGTAAAGCAGCTTTTTGGCTGGTAGAGTGTAAGCACAGAAAAATCAGTATCTTTACAAAAGCACACCAAGTTCATATGGCTCCCAACTCTAGCTTTTGTGCAAAAGCAAAACTGAAAAGCCGTGGTTACCCAGGATAAAACAAGGGAATAAAGCCATGTCATCAAGAACAAACCCAAACATTGAGGAGACCTAGTTTAGCATGATACTCCAGCTAAATGCCAGTGTGTTTCTGCCTCTGTGATCAAGTGGTGGCTACTCAGGCAACCACTATTGCATATAACAGTTCTTAGAGGGTTCATGCTCCCCTTCTAATCTCACATTCTGGTGGTTGTTTTGTAATATCCTTCTCCTAAATATGTCATACATGATGGTGGAGGAGCGAAAAGAGGAGGCAATAATCAGACAGTAAATAACCATTAAATGCCCCACAGTGTCTTGGTACTGTGCCTCACAGTACCAAGCCTAACACCACCTCCACTGCAGTGATGGAAAGAAAATGATTAAGTTGATGTAAAGGTTTATGGTAGAACATGCTTACTGTGTCCTTTCTCTTCAGCACTAAATCGATATGTGCTGTCCCACGGTGGAAGACTAAAAGGCCAGAGCTTTTCCCACTGACTGTTTATTTAACTGAAATCCCATATGACCAAAATCATACAGATGAGATGCTAGTCTGTGAACTTTCCAAATCTCATGGCTCTCAGACTATCAGTTCATAGACAGTTGACAAATTACAGCCCTGAAGTTACTGACATTGTATCAACACTTTACTGGCAGCAAAAGCTATAAGGCCTGCTGGTTCAGCAGCATTAAAAGAGTAGGCTGAATGCATGGATATACGTATTGTCCAACAATTGCTACATTATCTTTCTTAAGTCTTTTGGGTGACAAAAACATGTATGCTCCTGTGGCTGATTTAGCCCAGCAGGGTTGACATATAAATATTGATTCCAGAAAATTGCCTGGGTTCCCCTTGGATTGCATAAAACCCTCGTGGATCGTGGACCTCAATTATGATTATGCATATTGCTTCAGATATATTAGATGCTAGAAAATGGTGACAACATCACTGAATTGAGATCTAGAAATCCAATAGTAGTTTCTGCATACCTCAATAGTACATTTCCTCCTAATTTGTATATATTGCCTTCTCAGCTGGTTTTATTCCTTGTACTGAACCTTGTGTATTATATTTGCAACCTAAATATGGTATCTATCAAAAAGACTCTATTTAGTTATTTGTCAAAGGTGGATTGAAAAAAAAGTAGTATGTTTCAGTCAGATGACCTTTTTCTAGGCCAGGCTCCATTTTAATCCTTTCCTCCCATGGGTAATCTTTTAGGGGGCTAGTATATAATCTATAGTAAGAAGCAAAATGAAACAAAGTTGAAAAGTATTAGTATTTTCATTTTTAAAACATAGGCTCTTTGGGGAAAATAAGGTTTTATTCTTACATTTTACAGTGGATGAATTTTCTTTGTATGCTCCTGACAGTATGTTAGCCAGCAGTTGGAAGACACGGGTTCCATTCTGGCTTGGTGCAACCAAAATGTCATTTTAGTTTAATTCCCTGCTAAACGCTATTACAATAAGTACTTAAACCAAAAATCTTCTTCTAGAACTGCTTTACCAAATAAGATCATATTAAACAGGAAATTTTCAGGGAAAGGAAAGAGAGAAATATATCCAAATTTCCCTTGTATCAGTGTTAAATCATTTGTTTTGCTAAACACTTGAATCTTGATGTACAACATAATCACAGCACAAAGTCTGATGTAAATAAACAGTGTGTCCTCAGCAAGTTCACTGATGACAAAGCTGGGAGGTGTGGCCGATACCCCAGGGGGCTGTGCAGCTCTTCAGAAGGGCCTCAGCAGTTTGGAGAGATGGACAGAGAAGAACTGTCTGAAATTAAACAAAGGTAAATGCAGGGTCTTGCACCTGGGGAGGAATAACCCCAGGCAGCAGTACAGGCTGGGGGCTGATCTGCTGGGAAAGCAGCTCTGCAGAGAAGGACCTATGGTTCCTGGTGGACTGTCCATGAGCCAGCAGTGTGTCTTTGTGGTCAGGAAATCCAATGGAATCCTGGGGTGCATTAGGAAGAGCATTGTCAGCAGGTCGAGGAGGGTAATCCTGCCCCTCTACTCAGCTCTAGTGAGGCCACATCTGTGTCCAGTTCTGGGCACCACAGTACAAGAGAGACATGGACCTCCTGGATTGGATCCAGCAGAGGGCAACAAAAATGATGAAGAGGCTGGAGCACCTCTCTTATGAGGAAAGACTGAGGGATCTGGGCCTGTTCAGTCTAGAGAAGAGATGGGGTCCTCATCAGCGTCTATAATTATCTGAAGGGAGGGCGTCAAGAGGGTGGATCCAGGCTCTTCTCAGCCTTGTCAAGCAATAGGACAAGAGGCAATGGGCAGAAACTGATGCACAGTAAGTTTCACATGAACATGAGGAAGAACTTCTTTACTGTGAGGGTGACCAAGCACTCAAACAGATTGCCCAGAGAATTTGTGGAGTCTCCCTCACTGGAGATACTCAAGAACAATCTAGACAAAATCCTGTGCTCCAGCATAACCCTGCTTGAGCAGGGAGACTGGACCAGATGACCCCACGGGTGAACCCCTCTTTAATCATTCTGTGATTCTGTGACCTTTGGAAAATAATGGACTTCTGGAAAGTGTCTATCAATAAGTACATAAAAGTTATATTCCTTTCCCATTGAATTAATTCACATGGCCTTCACTGAATTTCCATAAGATCATATCGAATTGCAGTTTGGACTGAAAAAAAATATGTTCTTCACATGACATTATTGCTTTAAAAAATCTTTAATGTGTGTAGAAACGACCCAAGCAGTCAGAAATCATTTCAGGAAATGATTGTAGTACTTTCTGCATGATACAAAAACTGTCTTTTGACACTTATCATCTTAATGCTCTTTGAAAACTCATTAAAGCATTTACAAATAAACTTTCTACATCAAAACCTAGGGTATCCATGCAGTGTTTTGTTCTGTTCTGAAAGCCACAAAAATTACAGATTAGCCTGGTAGATCTTTGGCTCCCGTTTCCCTAATTTTCTAAAGGCAACATTTTCTATTGGAACTCGTTATTATGTGTTTCCTTGACAATCTTTCTCATCTAGACTTCAAGGCACAAATGACTATGAACTTGGCAGCTTTAAAACATTTTTCATCAAAAAGTCTATAAAACATTTTGTTAATTCTCTCTGTATTGCTGGCAAAACAGCAAGTGGGGAAAGAAAGGCAGCACGAAGAATTTATAACTCTTCTGCTGCTTGTTGAAAGGAAGTGTACATAATAATATAATAATATATAATGTAATATAATTATATATATTATAATATAGTAATATCTGTACATAAAACTGTAAATATTAATATATATGTAAATACTACAAAATAGGTTGCACTCTTATTTGTGCAACACAGTGCTGAGACATTGTTCCCCAAACCTCTGCTTCTTCTTTTTCCCTAGCACAGCAGTGAGATTTTTCACTCTGCTGATATTGCTTCTTCATTTGAACAGCGCTACTTCTAGTAAAGCAGTCATGTTTGGTCCTCTAAAATATACTCAGCTTGACTAAAACCCAACTGAATAAAGTCATTCTGACTACTTCAATGTGTTTCTTATGCCAAGTAAAACTTGTGACTGCACGCACAGCACTATATCTTAAATATAAGATGCACACTGAAATACATATATCCACTCTTCTGTATGGACTATTCTACACTCCTGCAACAATTGCATTTCAGTTCCCAAAATGCAACCACCATGATCAAGAATCCTTAGACAAAAGGGTGGTATATAAGAAATTCAAAATTTACTGAAAGGCCAAAGAGCTTTCAGATGTAGATTGTTTTTCTTCTAATATTATCATTGTTAGTAATTGCTTTCATATTTAATGAACAGAAAAAACTTCCTGCTTCTCATAAGCAGCCTACTGTCAGTGCCAAACTCTTGGACTGTAGTTCATATTAAGAGACTAAATGCACTGTGTGCTCTAAGTGTTGTTAAGATGAATGCTAATTCCCAATAATAGTAAACCTTAGTATCATCTTCAGGGGCAACAGGAAGTTTAATTCAACTCTATTCATCTGCCTTTGCTCCATCTCTTTTTCTTCCTAGTGAGGGAAGTAGCAGCCCTTCATTGACTGAGCCTGCTCATCTTTAGGAGACGCTCCTGAGAAGCTGTAAGTCACCTCTGATAGAAACTACAACCAATGCAAGCTTTGATTCTAGACACTGTGAAAGTACACATAAAATGACAGGTTTGTTACTTCAATTTACAATGAGACAATAGACAAAAACAAAGCACAAGAGAAAGACATATGTTCTGGGTCTGTTCTAAGATTGAGACCCAAAGAAAGTGGGGGAGAAGAAATGGGAAGGGAAAAGTGGTGGAGAGATTACATGCTTCTCTTCACTAGAGATATATTTGGCATATGTAGCAGCCTAGGCTTCATGTTTTCAGATGGCAAATAATACCAGGCTTTTGATTTTCATCTGAGAAGCATACAGAAAGAATATGCTACCCCTTCACTTGTTGATGTAAAGTTTAACTCGCTCCAATGGTAGGCATTCAGAGTAGAGAAAAAAAGGAGCAGAGATGCAGAAGACGACTTTTTCAAACTACAAAATCCAGTACTTTTTTTTCTACTTCACTCTTCTACTTTTCCTAGGAAGATATTAGGGAAATGCATAACACAAAGTATTATCTCAATTGAATAATTGCAGTAATGTGCATTTCTCAACAAATATTTGTCATGGGATCTTTATTAACAAGTTAGCCATGTGTTACATTAGGTGTGTTAGCAAAAATGGCAATTTTTAAACTTCATCTAGATAATATTGTGATAGTAGGTATTACTCTTAATGTCAAATTTAATTAAGACATACTCTTAATGTCAAAGTTAAAATTGCTGTTTAATATGAATTAAAAAACCCCAAATCCCAGTAAATTTATTCCATTATAAGAAAGAACATTAACAATTGATTTGAACCACTCTCTGAGGTCTACTCAGATACACTAATATTAAGTGCTGTACACATTCAATTTACAGCATTTATTTTCCTTTTGTCCCTTTCCAGTTGTGTATACTACTAAATACTATATTCTGGACGACACAGGAAAAGGTGCAATATAGCATTCCCACATTAATGAAATAGGAGCTCTAAAAGCATATCAAACTGACATTTTAATCACCATAGTGATTCATGGTAACTGAAGTGCATTTAACTCATTGCATTCAAAAATGTTTTATATAGGGGGCTACTGAATATGTTCATTGCTGATTGCAAAGGATTAAAGCATAGTACAGTACAAAATACAATTCAAAATTCATTAAGAGTTTTTTAGCTTGGTGGTCACACAGTCAACTGGAATTTGGAAAACCTGAAACTTTAGTTTTTGTTTTGATTCAATTTAGTAGAGCTCATCTGAATATCTGTCTTGCTAGATTATCTTTCTTTTTGACCAGAAATCCCATTTTCTGATCTTTTTAACAACACACAAGCCACTGTTGAAATTAACTAAAGTGTTGGATTTTTTTACAAATTGCCATATTCCAAGTTAAGAATCTTTCATACAGTTCTAGTTTCTAATTCTCTTTTATTTCTCTTCTTTTGTTTAATGTTATGTTAGTTCCTTTAGAGAAATACTGATAGAAGACTTTGTATAGTGTTTCAAAAATTATTTACATTGCTCAGACCTTGAAGCAATTTTCTTTTATGCTTATGCTACTTAAAGAGTAGAATTAGTTATCTACTAAAATATCTACCTACAATTTGTAAAGCAATGTAGGCTCCACAAAACATTATGAATGAAAATTTATAAAACACTAATTATAAGTGAACAAGACAATGGTCTATTATGGTGCAGCAGGCATCACAACTAAAAATACTCCCATCAGTATTAGGGGTGGCATTTGATTTTGGACGAGTTTGAGTTCCTACTTGTGACTAATCTCTGTTACACCACACTTGCATGAAAAAAAAATTCTAACTGTTCATGAAATCACAACCAAATGAATTCTTCACTACGCATATGACAAATCAAATTATGCCTTTTTGTTTAATCCACACGAACAACTATTTTTACTAGTATTCAAGCCTGGGTATGCCCTTCATCTCAGGTATCTAGCTAAATCCAAATGTCTACATGGGGTTTAAATGTCACATCTTTTATAACAATGTTCAAATCTAGCTATTTTGCCTATATAGATGACCACATATGATGACCTTATTTTGATAACTAAAAGCTTCTCCCCCTACTTTTGTAATAGTATGTTGCACACAGAAATTTATCCTAGAACACTGTTTTCTAACAACCATATCTGTGCTCCATGAACTAAAAATGCAGAAAGCCCCACAAATTCTGAGGCTTTTTTATGTTCTTTGATTTTTTAAAACATTCTGTATTCCTTATTTATTGATTGTAATTTAATTTAATACCTGTTTTCTGGCACATTTAGCATTGATGCATGTGTCCGTGCATGTGTACGATTCCTACATATATAAGGTACAATATATAAAAGGTACAATATTATCTTGTTTAACAGAACTAATAAAGAAATTCAGGGATAAGTTACATTAATCATGAGTGGAATATCTGACAGAAGCATTACCATACCACCCTCCCACCAGCCTCCAAGCTTCTGTTGTTTAGGTAAAGGAAACTTCTGGACATCATAAAGTTAATTCATGAGTCCATAGCATTCAGTGTTTGGGTTTCTAATCATCCTGATTCCACCAACTATGCTGATCAGAGTTAAATATGTACATGAAAGGAACAGATTACTGTGAATGGGGACTAGATCTGCAAGGTTTGGATACTGGTCCACACTGCAGTTTTCCAGGATCTTGACCTTAACATAGGATGAGTGTATATCAGGACAGAAAGGGATAGAAAATTGACTGATAAATTTGGATTCCTCACTGAAATCCACATTTCTTCACCACTTATGCTTCGTGTAGCATGTGGCTTCATCTTCACATAAGTTCAAATGCAACAAACTAAATATTGTACTGAATGCATTCTTTGCACAAAACAACTGCAATAAATAATCAGAGGGAATGTTTAGACAGTCCTCCTTTTTAAATTATAAAAGACGTTCCTTTAATAGTCACCTTCTGTCTTTTGCTACACTGAAAAATATTTTCTGCTACAAGCTATTTAATGCTGATGCCTAGCAGGACATACCTATGTCTCAAGATATATGGGGAATGCTGGCATACAAATTGCTCTTCTGTTGTTATGAATTTCTCTTTCATGTATTATTGATTTCCCAAGGGAAATAAAACGACAAATTACTCATAGACATGCTAGGTATTATACAGCAGGGAGGTAGCATATTCCTTTTATTTTTGTTGCCGCTGCCCCAGTTTCATTTAACAAATTGCTCAAATACATTCATTCACTTTAGATTTCATATATGAGACCCAGATGTTTTTTATCCCCAAGAGCTGACTCTGAGGACAATGAAGTAATGACAATAATAGCTAACAACTTTTATCTATCAGGATTATAATCATATCCTCTACTTATTTTAGATAGTTGGCTTTTCAGAAGAGAAAAGAGAACTCTGCAACACAAAAATGCTGCTCAACTTCTGGAAGAAGACCTGTGTATGCTCTTTTCTCTGCACTCCCCTCAGACATGCACATATTCCATCTTCCCTCAAAAATTAGAGCATATGGATTCCAAAGTTGTAAAGTGATACAGCAATTGGGGGAAAAGGACTCCTGAATGCAGTGCAAAGTATTCCTGCCTGGCATACTAGGCATAGCCAGAGAGGCTTCCCTCCCAGAACAACATGAAATGCCTGGATACATGTTGTCAGATTGTCAGTGATCTACTCAGTGTGTCCAAACTTAAAAATGACCTGAAGCAAACCCATGTGTTTTATAGCTTTTCCAGAGCTGCAATTCTTGTTAGTCAGATACTTTCTAACTTCCCATTTACTGAAAACTATTCTGTCTTCATTCACTTATTTAAATCAGAAGACGAAAATTTATCCATTTCCAATAACACTTCTGTTGAGGTCCCTGTGGTCTTTCAAAATAAACAGCAATTTCTCATTAATTTCCATTACACAGCCACATAAATCCACGGGAGGCAGCTAGGAGAAAAAGGAACATGTGTAATTTTAGAGTAATATAGATTATGATACAAATAATTCACATTTTTAACTCAAAGAATTAATTGCAAGAATTAATTTATCAAGCATTATTTGTAAGTGATCACTGTAAAGATGTAAATAGGGTATTGGATAATGTGGATTTTAAACAGAACTGCTTTTTCTGCATTACATAGATGCTTTATATGGCCCCATGGATTTGCCTTAATTCAAAGGGCACTTAAAGTTGCAAAAATAAAGTTTACAAAAAAGAAAGCAGGAAATTTCTTTCTTGTACCCTTTTTCTTCTTTTTTTCAGAAAAGTATGCTGTTTTTGACTCACATGATCTTTGCACAGCTTCTAAGATGATGCACACAATCATTTTATAATAAAGGCTTTACATTATATCTAAAGTGCTACTGTAGTATCTGAGTTTAAAGGAGGGTTTCACCCCACCTGCACGCTTATTTACTTTCAGGCAAACAGATTAATTTGTTTGTCCTCTATTAGCTTTCACACTGTAGAGTTCAGACCTTAAAAAATTCTCTCTCTAGTTATGAATATTGATGATGTAGCCTATATTTGGCTCTTCCATTTTCAAGAAAATATTTCTAATGCTGAATTTTGTGTCAATAGTCTATAGCTTATTGCACATAATGCCGAACCAGATGGCCAGTGATTTTCAAACGATAATAACAATTTCATACCTAGTTGAGATGTCCTGTTTTTTCTTAGGCTCAGCCAACTGGATTATTTCTGCCAAGAAATTGCAAAGAGGTCTCCAAGGCTTTTCAGCTCCAGTGGTTCATAAAACCAATTTGATAAATTAGTTCTGAGGACTGATGACTACCTTGATGACTTTTCCATAAAAGCAATATATGCATGCAATTATATTTATATTTATATTATTCATAAATATAAATATAAATATAAATATAATATATTAAGCAGTATATTGCATTGTGAGAAATCACTGCTAGAATTTGGAGGGAAATTGAAATCTCTACATTTGGTATGCTTTTCAGAAAATGTATGAGAGCTAACATAGTTCCGCATTTCTCTAGATTAATTCAAGAACCATTTGGACACAATCCTGTTCAGTGTGCTCTAGGATGACCCTGCTTAAGCAGGGAGGTTGGACCAGATGACCCACTGTGGTCCCTTCCAACCTTACTCATTATGTGATTCCGTAATTCTATGAATTCTTTTTTTTTGGTAACCTTGGCTGAGAAAAACATGGCAGCATGGACATTTACTCAGGATGTCCAATGCTTCAGGTGGTATAGCATTTGCAGCATATCAAGAAATGCCAGAAAAATTTTCTACGCATGTGCAGGCAAGCCAAGTGGCCCATATCATGGGCCTTTTGTATCTTGGATTTCTTCAACCTGATATATGCCGTGGCTATAGCCCGTAGGCAGGCAGGAACTCCTGTGGGCTTGTTATGAGGTACTGAAAATAGCCAGATCACTTGGACAGGACACATACCAAATCATAAAAGTTTTGTAGAATCTCTGCCGAGTCAATGGTTTGCACGTAACTTCTGATTCATTCACATAAATTAACTGCATGGGATTTCTCTCCCTGAAGCATAGGCATGTCTAGGCAGCCAACGTCTATACTAGTCAACCACAATTTGACCTGTGTTTCAGGGAAAGAAACAGATACTTTCAGAGTGTAATTCACTTAACAAAATATAGTTGCCACCTTAATGTGAAATGGACTTAGGATTCTGTTGATTATGTTGACTAACAGTCATGGCCTATGGAAAGAGCTCCATGTGACAGGCTAATTAGTGAAAATATAAATCTTAGGGGACATTAACTTTATTTGTGCAACACACAACATGGTCTAACGCAATCACGATAATACAGTTAGGTAAAACTTGCCAATCAGAATTATATGATGTTTAGTATATAACTCATATGTTTCAAACATGAAGCACAATGGGGTTTATTTTGCCAAGATTAAGTGAACTTGAAAATCTAGAATAATTTTGGAATTATCAGTATTTGTTTATTTATAGATACTTATGTATCTAGAGATAACTGCATGCTATTTCACACAATGTAGCTCATTCACCTGATTTTATGTAACGGAAAACATTCACATGCTCAAAAGATTCCATGTACTAGAAATATTCCTTTATACATGCAGCTTTCCCCAGCTCAATCTCCATCTTAACATTCAGTTCTGATATTTTTACTCCCAAAGCACTCTAAATAGTTTCTTTGTGGGAAAATGTACACTCAGTATTCACAGGCGGTCTACGTGCATTGAAATATTCTGTTTAAAAAATTCTACATTTTTTAGATTTATCTATTTTTCTGTGTACAAATAAGATTTTTTGAACTCAAAGAGCAGCATTTTTAATCCCAGTTTATCAAAAAAATTGATCAAAATAAATTAAAAGAGGAGTAAAGATGAGCAAAGTTACAGTGACTTAGAAGTTTGTCTGCAAGGTTAATTAATTATCCCCCTTCATTGCATCTTTGAACTGATAAATTTTGGAGTAGGATATTTGTAATTATCAGGCTATTTTATCTATATATTCATTTATTTTTATACATGAAATCACATTGTTTCATAAACAAAAGCTTTAAATATTCAGTTTTGTCTGTAAGAAGAATTTAACAGAAAAATGTTAACTGATTATGGAGGTGGAGTGTGTGAGATACGAATTAATGGTTCATTTTTTTCTTAATCAACCTCCGTTGTTGGTTTCATTATCCAGGATAAATTTTAAGAAATATTTCCACAATTAAAATCTGCATTTGCCCTATGTTACCCTGTTGAAAATTCACACTGAATTAAAGAAAAAAATCAAAAGAATAATGCCCATAGTAGATCAGTATGAATTTGTCAATTTGTTGAAATTGTATAATTTTGAAAGCATCCCAATTTATTTACTAAAAAGTGTATTAAGTTTAGGTTCCACATGTGTTCTACAGCCAGTCCACTAGAACTTTGACCTGCCACTTAGCTCTTTACCAATAATCTTCAATTTCCAAAAGATTTTTTTGTCCTAACACCATTTTATGTCAAGGCTCTTTTGGTTATTGCTTGTATAATCAGTCAGAGACAGGGAACAGCTCAGAGATTGTACCACAGGAGTTAAAGCCATATGAAATGAGCTTTCTGCTCTTGGACCAATTTTCATTTTCATTAAGCAGAAACCACATCACTTTCCAAGTTGCTGAAAGGAAGGGATGTACAGAAATTGACTTGGCAACAGTTAAATCTGTTTTGGATTTGGAATGTTTACATAGCACTAGAAGAAAATAATACTTTGAAAATGTTTTTTATTTCTTATCAATTAATTTTTTTCATTAGTAATATTCCATTTCAGCCACTTTTATCGGGCTGTATCTGGCTTTGAATATTCAGACTTTTTTGTTAACTATAACTTCCTCTCAACAAATAGTTATCTATTAATGATTCTTTTAAAGTCTGCTGGAATAATAGATCCCAAAACTTGGCATTTACTAAAAGTGTTGAGAAACATATGTGCAAGATAAGAGAGGTTGATAATCTGTCATCACATAAAATCTTATTAGGTTCATCCTACAGAAAATACACTATGCTGAAGAGCAAACTGAGCTCAGAGATGCACGCATCAGCTTCCTTAAACTCTTTTCTTGTTTATTCGGTATTAACTTTGTTGCACAATATCATTTTTTGTTGCACAACACAGCTTCTAAAAATATAAAAAAGCTCAAAGATGCAATTAACTGTTGGAAACCATGAATAAACAACAAAGCAGTAAATACTACATAAACAATCCTGTACTAATATTCAGTCACTTTTGCATATCTGATATGTTTTAAGTCATTTAGACTTACTACCTCAGTGCAAAATACCAGCTGTGACATTATAAAGGATTTTTTTAGCATCTTAGATTTCTTTAATCACTTTCTGATTTTGCCTGTCTACAATTCCACTTTTGCAGTTTTTGTACAGATGAATGTAGAAGAGTTTTGGCAGAAATTGACTTTTTACATTTCAATATTTACTAATTTAAAAACTTACTTCATAGCATTGGGAAGGATTTAACACTGCTAATTTTTAAGCATTAGCTGTTCTGAATTCAAAGGTCTAATCAGTTCATAAAATGCTAAACCGCTTAAAGTCAGACTGGTACACTTAGTGACCGAAAAAAAACCTATTCAAAATTAACAGGTAAAATATTTGGCTGTACATGTTTTTTTAAAGCGCATACAAAAAATATGACATACTCATTGCTCCCAAATGTAATGCATACACACGCGGTCACAGATATTTCTCTAGCACAGGACAAAGACACGACAGGGGTGAAACTATTCTGCAATTTCTAGACATGACAGCAATTTGCTGATATTCAGTTGAATATGTCTACTAAATATAAGGGAACTTACTGCTGATTCAGTGTACACCTCTTTATATTAAATATTGCATGAAACTATTGTTTAAATTACTAAATTCAGGTTGCTAGACTTTTATTATTCATTACAACTTTGAATGAAAACTACAGCTTCATTTTAAGCAAAATTTAAAGATAGAACTACTTCGATAGAAGCTACCACGCAGTGAGGCCAATCTGATGTAAACCATGCTGAGGGTCAAAAGGCACCTCTCTGGGCTTTGGTTTCAGCTGTATCTTCTGAAGGCGACTGATACTAAGTCAAATGTATCACTGTGTTAGAAACTAGTACAGCACTTCCTTCCTCCTTTTAAAATGACAAATGCACAACTGCATGCTAGGGAAGCTCTAATATACTAGTGAAAAATGAGTTGGAATTAGTCACTCTTCATCCAGCTTTCCCTCACAGACAAACCTGTAGCAAAGAACGGAGATTACTGTCAGCAGAGAGAAAGGACTTGTGCAACTTTCATTCAGCATTGTAAATCTGACTGGGTCTCCATGACCTACACTCAGCCAGGGTCTCTCAGGATTTCTGGGAGACTGCTGGTCATGGAACATATTTCCTTTGCTTCCAGTACACTCTGCCCTCCAGCCTCACAGCAAGAGCTTTAGCAGTGAAGTTTTATCCCTATCTTAGGAGAAAACAAGCAGAAGGGTTGAGATTTCTACTGTCCTGTCAATGTGACTGATAGGCAGGGAAGGTATTGCTGTTAGCTTGAATGCAGAAAAGTGTGTGGTGGAGTATAAAACAATAAATGGTAGGTGTATATATAGACACACCACTTTCCATCTGTTCTGTACACCATGGGAGATTTTACAGAAAGGGCTATGTGTATCCTCACTTTATAGATGGAGAAAAAAATTACAAAATATTTCCCAAGATCACAACATGGTTAAACAAGAGTCAGAATAGTAGTTAGACTTTGACTGCCAAACCTGTGTCCTGGAGACCATATAGCAATTTCTGGACAAGCCAAGTTTGATGAGATGTTGACTTAAGAGTTACTTTATTTGTTCTTGAGGTTAATTATACAGTTTTGGTTTGGTGGTTTGGGTTTGTTTTCTGGTTTGTTTTGTTTTTAAATGATGACATTTTAATATTGCCCAATACTTACTGTAAAAATAAAAATCAATCATATTTTCAAAACAAAATTATATCAGCATAACAAAACATTCTGGGCCTCAGTTTCTTCCAATTGTCAGTTGCCTGGATACTGCAGTAGGTAACACACACTCAGAAGTCTCAGCAGTTACAGTGTTAATTTTATACGGCCAAGTTGAATAATGTTGAAGACAAGAATGGCTTTCATAACTTTGATCATGCATCCATTGTCAAAGGCTGGACACCAAGTTGAATCAAATTACAGGGAATATCCTGTTGTCTTACATAAAAAATTCATGAGAGGGATAATATTTTAAAATTAATATGAGAAATACAGATTTCTATCAACAAGCTGCGTGTATTCAATAAGAGCTATCATAAAGGGGTTGTCAAAAATCAATAAGCACAGTTGCAAATATTTTGTGTAGTTAGGAGATCAAGTAGCATGGCAATGGGTGAAACAGGGAACACACTGAAGTGGAAATCCACCTGATCACTAACCAGCACTTTTGACAGCAGGAATAGACTAATCAGAATAACAAAGTTATTTTAAAAAGAAAACAGCATTCCTATATGAATGCAAATGAAAGGGTAGATATGCACCGAGGTGACAGCTTCAGAGGAGGACAGTATAAGCTATTTGCCTCTGAAGTGAGGATAGATGAGATCTCAAAACTACGTTCAGTTGTAACATCATTGATTTCTATATTTCTTGGCTAATTCTTGAGCTTCACTTGACACTTCATATTTATTTCAAATACAGTTGTTGTCACAAACCTACTCTTTTATGGACTCCAGTATGACGGAAGAGATCCTTAGGCATCCTTAGGCATGCAGTACCATCACCACCAATGTACTACATATATATGACAGAACATGAACATAATTGAGATTTAACAACTGATTGGAATGTAACTTTTTGACTGGGGGAAAAAAATTCAGATTTTGGAAATACATTTGAAAACACCAAGTTGCAGTTGTGCATAAAGGCACTCTGAAAAGTTTTAATTTTTGTTTTGGTTTTGGCATTTTATTTAATAGCTGATAATTTATAATATTAAAAAGAAATGGTAGAGAAAGTGCAAGATGGATGCTGAAGGGCTTTTGATCAATTCAGTGCAGTTCACTTCATAACTGAGATTTCAAACAAACATGTAGGTGTTCAAAACTGGCACCGAAGAAGCGCCAAATAGGATATTGATCCTCCTTACATTATGAGCTTCACCTGATTTAAAAATACATGATGCAAATAAATGATACATTCGAATTACATGTATCATATCACAATATCTCTTTTATGTTTGATACAAAGCAAGTTCTTCCCTTAGGTATTCAGTGGAACTCATGTTGTACTAGATACAGAATTAAAATACTTTAAAACAGAAAGTAAAAGAAGGTCTAACATAGAAAAGTGCTATATAGTGTGAAAAATACTGACTTGGGATAATGAAAAGAATGAAAAATATCTATAAATTCATGTGACAATCTTTCTCACTAGGATGACTAATTTTTTTTTCCAGTTCTCATTCCATACAAATTCTAAACTAGATTGGAAGACTGTGCTTTATATTGTTCAAGTAAACATTCCTTGCTTGCAGGATTTTACAAAAGAATTATTCTGATGGATAATGAATTGTGAGCAGATTTAATTTAATAAGATACACCATGCCTTTTTTCATATGCTAATCAAAGCAAGATTTGAACTTTGCTGAACATAGGCATGAGTTTAACAGCATTTTTGAATGGCACCTTCAGCTGTGTCCCTCACATAAATAATTAAACACTAATTTTACTGATAATGTAGGTCTAAGTTCTCACTGAGCAATTTAAGACTTCATATTTATTAAGAAAAAATTGCTACACCACATTGGTTTTATAATAAAATAATTAATAAACAGCTAGAACAGACGTGGTACAACCTACATCATTACAGCAGAGAAAGCCTGTTTTGGATACATTTCAAAGTCTTGCTCTTATTATGATGAGTCGAAAAAATTCAAACAGTGCTCATGTACAGTGTTTTCTGGACAGAGATATGAATAGGTGTTTAATAATAACAATAAAAAAACCAACAATAACAATTTTCCATCTAATTTGCAATAATGCCAACACATTAACTTCAAATTGTAAAATGTTGTATTCTATTGAGTGGGGAGTATTGGGTTAAACTTCGGGATGATCTTTGCACACTATTTAAACAATAACTATTTATCTTTTTCACCTGCACTCATAGTAAGTAGTGCTGACAAAACTATCTACATTTATTCCGTAGGTTTTCAAGTTACAGTTTCAGTAAGACTGATCTCTATCAACCACTAATTTATCACAATCGTTCAAAAACTGGAAGGTGAGAGTACAAGAGGTGAAGGTACTGAAGGAATTTGACCTTACTTAAACAAAACAGAAATGTAACCTAAGTAGGTCATTTGATCTTTTAAATCGATAGATAAGGAACATATTGCTTTATCAGCAGAGACTCCTCATGAATAGTAAATAATTTATGTCTGCTTTCTCTTATCTCTTCAGACTACAAAGTTTTAATCACAAAACTGCGTTATTTTTGGAAGAGACAATTTTGAGTGATTTTTCAAAGTGGCAAAGAACCAAAAATGTCAAAGCAATATACTACTGTGGCTGTTAACCTTTACAATAGTACAAATAAAGCAAAATTAAGTTGTTTGCAAATGGGCTTCTTTTAAGGCATTTATAAACCAGAAGAAGCAATGTTTTCATTCCATGTCTATCAGTCTTCAAATTATATGCCTACATATGTAAAGTATGCAAAAATTGCTCAATTTATAAAATTTATAAAACTGGGCTATAATTTTGATAAATTACAGATTAGGAGTAATCTGTCTGCAGACCCTATAATCTTTGACTTCTTATAAAAGGTTTGACAGATTAATCCTACTACAGATCTGCTCACACAAAAAAACAGATTTCTAGTTCTCTTTCCAATAGTTCAGTGTGTTTCTGGTTAGAATCTGCCTTAACTGATGTATTGTACTCTGGCTCCTCCTAGAAAAATTTATATGAAAGTAGTTTGCATTTGTATTAGACCACAGGTAGTAAGCAAAGCCAAGTACTGAGAAGAGAATGTAAGAATAGAAAAACCACTGTTCTCTCAATTGCACCTCTAGCCTTCAACAACGTCTAACATTTGTTATATCACCCTGCAGTTGTCTGCTTTTCAGGTGGAAATGCATTATCTTCCTCGGTTTTTCCATAATTTTGTGTATGTGCTCTATTCTTTCCATCCTCTTTATTACTTTTCTCCTTACTTTTTTAATACTACTACCTTGTAAGCACGAGCCATGGTTGGAGAGCAAGAGGGTGAGGGAACCAGCACTGCACACAAGACTCAATAACAACTGAGCATTCTTTAACATAATGGCATAGTCATAGGCTTGGGTTTGTAATTTCTAAGCAAAAATTTAGAGAAAGTGACTACCTGTCTTCTTCACCACACTTCTGCATCTTTTGTAGGCGTTATTATTTTTTTACTCAAGGCAGTTTCAAACTTTTCAAATATGAAGCAGAACTCATCTAAAACGCATATACAATATCTGAAGTTCAAAAGACCCAAAAAGGAAAAACTGGTGTGTCTCTGCTCTGCAGTAGTCTCTAATTCAGATCTGGACTTACCTATGTCTTTTTCTAAGAGTCAGTACAAGAACTCTGCTCTCTCTGCAAAAAGTATGTGGGCTGTCTTCTCTCTGTCTTGGTCCTGACTTTCACATGACATCAACAGCAAAACAGGATTAACAGAGATGATAGACAGCAGTTTGTTAAACCTTTGATGCTCAGTGATAAATTTACATGCACACTGCAGTTTCTCACACGAAAAAAAGGTCAGTCTTAACTGAAACTAATTCACAAGGTTTGGAACTAATTGGAATTCTTTTGGTTTGCTGAGGAAAAATTAAAACAGAAGAGGCATTGAGACTAATACCACTTTCATGCTTAGAAGCAATCCCTTTAGGTCAAGGGATTCAAGAAAAGTTTATACCTGTTCTACATGCACCATGCCCCTCCAACTGAAAAAAATAATTTAATGCTTTTATATTTCACTTATATTTGTGATATTCCTCAGAGTTACCTTTGCTATATTTAAAAGTCAAACTCCTATGCTAATGTCTTTCAACATAGCAGTAGGGAAATGTTTACATTCCTAAAATAGTAAAGTGAGAGATTACAGATAAAACACTTGATTTCTTTCAGATCTGATGTCTCCTTGGGTGTAATTAACATTAAAAGTAGAATCTAGAGCAGTCTCATGTAATAATCCGTGATTTATAGTCACTGCTTAGTAGTGGTTGAAACACTCCGGAATTCTTTCATGGACTTCCTTGAGCTCTAAGCTAAGGGGTTTCACAAATTGCTTTAATTAGATGCTTGAGGCCTGATTTTCTCAGGAATGTTCCAGAACTGACTGTACATTATGAATTTTTGCCACTTTCCTATATCCTTAATAGGGGATCTAGTTGTTCCCTTCATAAATCAAGTTCTCAGCAGCAGAGGTCATAATTTCAAAGCAAAAACATTCCCAAAAGTTAACAATCTTCAATTAGAAACAGTCAAGGGGACCACTTGTTCTTAATTTTCGACTCCTAATTTGCTATGGTAGTTCTACCACCTAAATGTGTAAAAGGTGCTTTCTCTCGAAGCAGGGCGCTGAAGATATTTTCTTCAACAATGACATTTTTTCAGCTAGCAAACATTGCATGTAAACTTACATTTTTAACATTTTTTTTTTTTAGGCAAAGAAATTTTTTTTTCAGGAACTTTTTTTATAACTTTATCAGTAATTGATTTTTTAAATAGATTTTATTCCTACTAGTTTATTTTCCATATCACAGCTGTCACTAGTGTCCTTCTGGTTGTATTATTCAGCCAACAGGTTACAGGTAATGGCAGTGTAAATTTCACAAGACAGTGCTACAAGAATATTTGTAGATCCTGGTGAGGGGAGTGGACAGATCCAGGACAATAGAGCATAACTGGGTCAACTTCTTTATTTTCTGTCCCTGGCGTCAGGGACTAGTTTGAAATGAACTAATTTGTTTCTAACAGTTTGTTCAGTAGGGCAAACTGTATGCTTATACTCGTTTCCTAAGACAATTTTTAAAGACTGTAGGGCTTTGTAATGCAGGAAATCACAATGACACAATAGCAGAAAAGGAATTAGGAAGACTGAAGGCTTGTGTAGTGTTCATATACTTGACTACAAGGCATCTATGCAAAACAAGGATCAAGTGGATTTCAAATCAAAGAAACAGAGAAGAATATGTGAAGGAATATAACTGTGTTAAAAATCTTATCTGAATACTTGAAAATTATGTGAATACAGGGGAATTTATCACTGAAGAATAGCTGCTATTCAGTTCTCCTCTTCCATCTGTCCACCACCTCTATTCCATACTGCTATCACAAACTGTACTATTCTAATGCTAAGCCTCCCCATATCTCTTGCTTATTCCTGCAAAGTGCTATACAGTGCTCAATTGGATATAATAACCTACATCTTTCCTCATTGTACATTATTAAAGTGAAAAAACAAACATTAGTAAATTGACTAAGCTCTGTAGATTATTCTGCTTATCTTCTGGTACAGTTTTCAGCAAAGTAGATGTAAAAATAAATGAACATGCAGCAGCTGAGGTGCAAGCTGAGCAGTGACTTTGTCTTTCATATACAAAGACATACTCTAACGTGGAAGAATGGCTATATTTCGCTAATTCATGTGCACAATAAATTGGTAGGAATATCTTCATGCTTTATTTCTAGAATTAGATAGTTACACAGTTTTTATCTTTGTGTTCAAAATGAGAATTATACCTTTTGAACACTATAGCTCTGGCTCTGTGTTGACTGTAGAAACATCATTTTATACTTATCCTGGAGGTTATTATGCATGCTGTGTGCATTATATTCTCCATTTCTCATATCATGCCCTCATTAAACTTACGTTATTTGAATAAGTATTTCATGATCTTTATGTATCTTATTCTGTCTCTTATTTCAATTTTCAAGCAGTGGAGCCTTGTTTAAACTATATTTGCATAGAAAATAAGTAATTTTTAAATGTGATAAAGGATACAACTTCTTTCATTAAAGAGTGTAAATTTAATTTTATCTAGACAGAAAATCCTATTATGCAAAGGCGAGGGTTAACAAACATCCATAGAAATAGTAATTCTCAGTGGGTGGAAGAAGAATCAGGTGTTCACAGAAGATGGCTCCAGCAGTGAAAAAATAAATTTAATATCTTATCTAAATGTCTGCTTAGCCTTTCTGGAAAAAAAAATAAACAGGTATTAGTTTCAAAAATATATGGATTTAAACTTCTTCTCTCAAGCATAATTCAATGGCTCTAAAAATATTAAAAAGACCTCAACCTCCAGAAAATGCTGACATCCATATTTGGAAATGTCAGTTCTCCTGAAGTATGATATTCTGAAATAGAGACAGTAAAAGTATCCGTCATCATAGGTTCTTCTACACTGCTTTGTTCAGACATGGATGAGGACTGTACCAATGAAGGTGCCCAAGATGGAATGTTTCATTTGTGATCAAGCTACCAGAGTCTCTAGTAACCTTTAGACTGCCTGTGGCACACATTTACACTGAAATACTTGAGATTTGCCTAATCCTGCTAGAAAACATCCGAAACATTATTTACATTTTGCCACAGCCGTCTGTCAGTAGACAAATGCTTTCTGCGTGCAGAAACAGATCAGAAGGGATTAAAGGTAAAGGAGGAGTGTGGACAGGAGCAGGACTAATAACATCTATGTTGGACTTTGTTGGATCATGTGATAAAAGCCATCTGGACCCTCACAAACGAGCCCAGGGACACAATGTCCCATCACAGGAGTTATCAACCCATTTACAGCTCATCTCCACAAACCCAGGGGAGCACAGGGTTTCAATGGCAGTTGGGAACCCAGATTAAGGACTCCCAAGGAATAAACAACTTCTCTGGGCCCTTTCCAGGGCTGTCCCAACAGAGCCACAGACCCATTATCCTGGTACATACTATGGGATGCAGGGCAACAGTGTTTCGGGATTGCAGAGGAATTTTTCAGGATGTTCAGGGAAAGAATAGAAGATAGAGAAAAGGAAGGGGTTTAGGTGATTCAGGGAGAAAAAAGTGTTGCAAAAAAAGGTAAGAGGATAAAAAGGGCTGGTCATGTGTGAACAGATTAGTGCAGTCTCTTCTGTCTTCTTATTAAATTTCTTTCTAAGTCTATGGTACGGTCTATGGTCTGTCTGCATTGGGAACTGGGAAATCGCAGCCAGCTGTGTGTGTGCAAAGTCTGTAACCACAACTGGAGTGGGGCTGCATCTTCAGGGGCTTGTCTGGGCAGGTGCAGAAGCCTTGATTCATCTTGCTGATGACTCTGGGATTCAGGGTGCATGCCTCTGTGTGTGTGTGTGTTTTTGTTTTAATATAATTTAACAAAAGAATTGATTTGGAAAGTGATGTAATGAAAAAAAAATTTAAAATATTTAGAAGTCATTTAATGACTCCTACACTGACCCAGGAGAGAGAAAAAGAACAATTTTTATGGGCAAGTAGTCTACCTTGTTATGTACTTAGCAGAATAGAAATTTTTTTCCATTTCAAGATCAAGACAACCTTTGCAGTGTTTTAGACTTCAAATTTCTTTCATTTCTAGAAAGCCAGTTATCAAATTAATATCTTTTCCACAGTGGAAGAAAAATTAAGTAGTTAGAAAATAATACAATACATTGAGGAAGTGAGAAATAAGATAAATGCTAGTCACTTCAGATAAGAAAATAGAAAAGGTGTTATTAGCCTACTTATGAAAACTTTTGCCTAGAAATAATCTTGGAAGACTAGAAGAAAAGTGGTAGATGAATTCTGGGATGAATCTAACATGATCCATCACTCTTAGTACTCTCTTGCACCTGGTACTTTGTCAGGGCAAATCTTTGATTAAAAGTTCAGTTTGAGAAGTGATTTAAGCTTATGGACACAGAGAAATACTAACACATACTGCTAAATACACTGTTTATTTAGGCCTATGATGTTTCGAAATTGACAACAAAAGTTAGTGGGTACTTCCTATTTTGATTCTGTAACCTGACTCTGCAATTTGATTCCCATAAAATGGTAACAGCAATATCATCTCATGTCATGCACTTTACAGTTAAAATAATTGCCTGAGTGCTTATGAAACACTGAACTATTATAAGCAAGTAAGTAATTTGAAAATCCATAGAGAAAAATAGCCTGCTTTCCTCTAAAGGCATTTGGCCAAATTTAGCAAATAAAGCTCTGGGCCACTTTCAATGATGAAATTTTAACATACAGGCTTTTATTTTTCCCCATCTAGGGAGCAGGTACACAAAGAATGTGATGATTAAGTTAGCTGGAAAAGATGTCATGAAACAGTTCATCTGTCATTGTACAAGCACTGTTCATATACTCAAAGTAGGGCTCAGAGCAAACTTTTTCATAAAAGAATACATCAGAACTGATCAAATACAAACCTACATGAAGAATAAAAAATTATACCCAAGATTTCCTCTAATCAAATTACTCTATTTGCACTCCTTTCCCCTCAAGAATACAGGTTTTTATCTAGTATCAGAGAGCAAATCCTTCCAAGTCAACTAATTCTTATGTGCCTGTGAGACAAACTGCAATAGTGAGTATTTGTTTTTTGCAGCCATAGTAATGAAATGTGTTTATTGGCTAAGGTCATAAGAATTTCAAACAACTATTTGCCTTCACTTAATTTCTGAAAATCTGAACAGTCCTCTAACATGAAATAACAGGGATTTGGGGAATAGAATTACAAAACAAGTTTTGCAGTATTTTTTTGAGATTCCAGTCTACTAACATGACTTTTTGATTAATTGGAAAAAAAAATTATGAAATGCAGAAACACAACATGAAACTTACTACCTTACAGGTTCTTTGTTTAATGCTGCATTAGGGATGAGTTTTCCTTGATATGCCTAAAATTCTTGAAGACATATTTTATTTCTGCTAGCAGCTAAGTTTCTACATTTATAATTTTTAGATCAGTCCTATAAGAAGTGAACAGAAATCACTAGGTAAAGTTTTCTTGCTGTTAATGTTGTGAGCCAGTAAACTTTAAAATATAAGTGCTTCAGGGAATTTAGGAATTAGAGTGTTTGTTCCTATTTGACAATACAAAGCTCATGATCCATCAAAGTCAGTAAGACTCTATTAGACAACTGGTCAGGCTCATAATGAATGACACATGCTGTAGATAAGATCAACATAGAAAAAATAGTATCACTCAAGAAAGACTGCCAAAGATTCTCAGCATCTTTGAATAGAATTATTTAGAAGAATATGTAAGCATTTTGAATTTTAAGGATGGTGAAAAAGTAATATGTAAGAAATCTGTACTGAAAAGAAATAAAATCAAAACAATACATACCTGGTGCCAGAGTTACCAAAACACAGACTTAATTCACTGGCAAAAATAATTTTACTTTAGTGCAAATGAAAACCAAACAAACATCATCCTCCTAGCCTAGTGTAATTTAAAATTTTTGGGAGTACAGAAACTGCAATCATGGTATCAATTACAACTCTCATTTGGCCTTAGCTGCAGATTCCTTAAATTTAATAATTTATATTTTGGTGATCTGTGTGATTTCCATTCCTCAAAAATGCTAAGTGTTACCTCATCCTGCAAAGTCCTGGAAATATTTTCTATAGTACCCTGCATAATCTAGTGTTCAAGTCAATATGCAACGAAGCAGAACTTTAAATGGATAAATGTATATTCTAGTTTATTCTGTACATACTTGTTTTACAAAATGTCTGACAGACATGAAAATTCATGAAATAACACTGTATGGTTCAGAAAGAACTAAAAATACACTTAGTGTTGTCTTCTCTTTGGATTAAATCCCGTTGACTGAAACAATGGAGTAACTTGACTCACAAAAATGTGACTGAAAATAGAACATACTTCTTGCATTATTAAAAGAATAAGCCCTTCCAAAAAAGCAAATGAAGAAAACCAATCCCTTTGTTCTCTCAACTGCTACACAGAATCCTGCAAAATTCTTACAATAACACTTTTTAACTGAGTTGATAGATAAAAATGTTTACATGTGTTGGTTATTCCTGATTTTACACAGTTTTAGTTGGCAGAGCTAGAGGTAAAGATCCAGAGGAGAAGCTCCAGGTGATAGAAACTTTAGAGGCAAACTTGAAACATAAGGAACGACACCATTCTATGAATTCCAGAAATCATAGTTCTTTGAGGAGTTGTGAGACACTGGATTATTATATTGGCTTGGAACAACTCAGGTGTGTGTGTATGAGGGAGGGAGGGAGAGGCTGAATTTCATGGAGGTGAGGTCATGCCTCGTCCCATATCCCAGCCCCTGCAAGTGTCCTGGGGCAGCCTTGGAGCAGCCATCAGTCAAAGGCAGCCTGGGAGAAGGCCTACTCCACACTGGAGCACCCAACCCAGCCTTACATTGGCTGGCACAGTGGGAGCAACACCCCTCATCACACCCCGGAGTGGCCAGTGGGCCAGAAATCCCACCTGGGAGGGGTGGCCACAGGGAGGCCAAAGCAATAAAAGCAGCAGCTTGTGCTTTCTATCTTCCCTTGAGACCTACCACCCAGCCGCATGGAAGCTGGACTTGCACTAGACTCCAGTGGTAGCTATATAATTTTCTCTTTTCCTCTCTCATTATTTACTTCTTCTCTTAATCTCCTTTCTTACTATTTTTGGGTAACTTGGGACTGAATGCGTTTTGCTAAGCTGTATGGGTTACCATGTGCAAAGTCAATGCTTCATGGAATACTTCATTTTGGTTGTATGTTACCCTTTAATCTTTTGCCAAGACCTCTTCTTTCCTAAAGTTTACCAGCAAAAGTATCCTTCAAAAAAATGTGTGCAGCTTGTCTCCTATGCAGTCTCTTTTAAAGTCTTAAAAGAAATGAGGTATTTTCTAATAATTTGGCGGGCAAATTTTTGGAGCCTTGTATTAAAACTCCCTTGGTGAGCTCATAGCTCGAGATGTGGGGTCTTACAGGGGTCAAAACCAAAACATGAATGAATTATACTGTCTGGCTTGTATTTCTCACATTTTAAAACAATTCCAAATCTTAAAAAAAAGAAAGAGCTGACGGTATGATCAACTAATATTTCAATTTAACATATGACAGGTGATGAACTATGCAGGAAACAGAGTATATGGCATACAAAACATTTCTATGGTATAAACAATCATACTATATTGAAGTATAAAAGAAACAATAATTACTGTCAGTGGAGAAAAAATTACTTTTTACAGCCACTAGATCCTATTCCCAGTTACTTTAAACATTCTGCCTCACATTCTAATTCCACACTTTTTTATGGGCAAGAGTCTTCTTTCTGTTGAGAAACAAAATGAGTATTGCCACATGGCTGTGTAAATATTCTCTAATATTTTCTTCAAGGAGAAGGACAAGCATATTCATAACTAGACTATTGCTAATGGCTTGTCTCAGTCAGTATGAGTTCCCAGTAGAATTTCTAGATAAAAGAATGCTTTCTTGTCTGTCTGAAATAATGACACTTTTATATATTTTAAATAGATACGTCTTTTCTGGCTTGATATGCTAAACTGGCATCACAGAAGGCTAATGACATCAGACAAGCTAGCAAATATTATTTTTGAATGTTATAATTATTTCCTTTTGTCTAACTTCTGGTTTGACTGTAGAAACAGGGTCACAAATCACCCAAATTCAAAATCAAAGACAACCAAATTTTCAGAGAAAATGAAGCAACTGACCTTGATAGCCAGGGACAGCTTCAAACGAAATTGTTCTTATCAATCACTCTTTTCAATAGTGTACCTTTGGAATACCACTAAAATATACAGATGTGAGCTGATCTAGTACTGCATCCTTAACATTTCTAAAAATTTTGTTTTGTTATTTAACTGGTACAGTCACAGAAATGGATTGTGACTCAGCAACTGAATATGGCTTGTCTATCAGTTTTTTGTCCAAAATTTGATTTTCCTTGTGCTCTCAAACAAACGTGTGACCTGTTAGATGTGGCTGCAAGACATAAACACAAGCTCGTGACATTTAAACAAAACATGTTCCAAATTTTCAAAAGGACTCCTGAAAAAGTGGCAGGAACAAAAGATTTTTATTTATTTTTAAGCAATTTCATTCTTATTTTCCTAGGATAATTCAGTTTTCTTTTATTGAAATGAAGTCTTAACAGTTTTGTGCTCTATGCATTTTGACTAACAATAAAATGGAAAGCACAGAATTGTGTAACTTGGTATATATAAGCTGAAAAAAAACAACTTTGATTCTTAAGTATTTTTCCTCATGCTGATTTTTGTTCAGTTTACTTTAACTATATTTTGAGACAAGACACTTGTCATATTTACTATGACACTTTAAAGAAGGGTAATCATTTCATTACAAATCTCTCTATAAACAGTAATAAGCAAAATGAGAAAATCAATGTTTTTAAAACTAGATGATATTTCAAAACCTCATAGTTATGATATTGCTAAATCATGATTTTCAAACATTAAAAATCATCAGCTATAAACAGCATATCAGAAGACCTTTTTAGGATGAATTCATAATTTTGAAACTTTAACTTTCTCAAGCAATTATGAGTCAAGAGTGAAGTGTTAACTCACCAATTACAAATCCAAAAGCTGGTTACTTAGTTTGTGACTGTTTATTGTTATAAAAAATATATTTCAATTTACAGTAATTCTTAGCTAGAAAATATTTAAATTTTAATTACCTGAGAATTTTGCCCATGGAAATAAGCCTTCACTTATTTTGTCTTCTAAAAACTTACTCTTTATTTCTTCCCTGGACATATAATTATGAAAGCACTGTATCAGAAAGCATAAACTCTAGTGAAGGTTCTGATTTGAATAAGTTCTAACTATTATACTACTTTTCTGCATTTTTGTTATACTAAGATTAATTAATGCAATTCCCTGCATGTGTTACACAACCTGTTGGGGTTTTTTGTCAGTTTTGAAAAAAACTAAAAGGCCCAAATAACAGCTTAGACCACTCCAGGCTGATTAGTAGCTGCTTTTAAAACATCTGTAGCTGTTCCTAATAGCCCTATAGAACTATAAAGTGTTTTACTAAGACTAATCTATCCAACATGCCAGATATATACAAGAGCTTGTATTTAGCTTGTCTTCAGCTTTACGGCTCTCAAACTTCAAAGTGATTTTCTTCTGGCTAATAAGTGACCAGAATATGCACGTAATCCCTCCAAGAGTTTACCTAATTGGGACAGTCTTTGTGACTGTAAGTTGACCCTACATAAAGCTACACCTTAAAGCAAGCTAAGCATCAAGTTTTCCTGACATTAGCCAATTTTATAAGGCAACTATGTTAACTACATAGCATGAATTACATCAAAATCAACAGTCTATCTTTGCATAAGGCTCCCAGCACCAGTTAGATTATATTTTAAATGATAAATGGCTTATATTCAGGGAGAAAGCAAGCTTGTAATAGGCAATTACCGTGAAGCATCTTTCCAATCAAGTTACAATAAAGCAATACATTGGGTACACTTAGTTAAACATAGAATAAACTCAAGTCACCTGTGAGTGACTCAACTCATCCAGTGAGTGTTCAGAGGCATCTGGGCAAAATATTTGCAATGCTATTACAGTTTCCCAGAGCTGATAGGGCAGATTAGTGAGATGTGCACTGTGTTAGCGCATGCTGTAATCATAATTTCAGAAATCAACTGCAGATATTTATCTTAGGGTCTTTATAAAGTATCTGTGTGAATCCAGCTCCTAGTGAAAATAGTATACTATAGTATAGTAAATAGGTTTCTATTTGATGTATTCTAGATGTATTCTAGTGTTACCAGAGATGCTTTCTATGGGTAATGGGATTTAAGGTATGGAAGACACAAGATAAAAAGTTTAATGGAAATGCATGGAAATTAAATTTTGAACACTGAACTAGACATTCGAGCTCCTCATGTAATGCACAATATGAGTTAAGAACATATGAAAAGATCATAGGAGGATGATAAATAGATGGGAATGAAAGGTAGCAAAAAGTACTTCTTAATTTACCTAGCCTGACTGGTAATAACTACTCCCCTTCAGTTATGGCTTTCATCAAAAACAACCTAAATTTTGTTTCCTAATGGTCGTCATCAGTTTATGAAGGTCTTTTTTACAAAGTAGGAAGTACAAAGGACTCCCCAAACCATATAACTGGATGGGAGCGACAGGTTCAATCCTGCATTCTGTATAATGCCAAGCAGTTCCCCAGCTGCTAAGCCTGGCTACCCAGTTACTGAAGACAAAAGGGTTCTTAGTATCTCCTAAGAATGATGCCAAAAATTATAAATAATTAAATGGTCATCAGGATACTGGATGAATGTATGAATGATCATTTATCCCAGTTCACCTGGGAAACAAAAATGCAATCATCTAGTGAATATTTTATATATCATAATTATTTTTACTTATATTTCTATTTCTTCTGACAAAAGTATCTGTATTCTGGGTTCAAAGAGTGGATATTTTGGAAAACCTCCTTTGTACTAAATACATGAAGGTCTCACACTGTTAGTGTCTTACAAGCAACAACAGGAATAAACATAATTATGCAAGAGTTTAAGAATTATTTATATGATGCTCTTCCTCAGGCATGTAGACTCTGGCTCTAATAAAATACAACATGCTTGTAGCCTTTTATTCTACTGGGCTGAAGTTTTTTTAATGCCTTTTGAATGGCTTTACTACATTCTGAGTCTTTTTTTGTGGTTCTTATACTTGCTTTCTAATAAAATAATTAAAAATATCTCTTCTAGGGAATTATCAACCATCAACTTTATATTATATCTGGACAGCAACTACTTTATATATAGATAAGAACATCAGTGTATGTGACAATATATTTTGAATATTAAAATATTACCTTATTAAAGTGGCAACTCAATCTAGAAAATACTTTATAGAATTTATCTTTATAATCTATTTCTTTGTTTGATTAGAACCTTTATAGTGATCAGGGCTTTGACAATTGCAAAATGCTGTAAACATTTTTATTGCTGACTACTCATAGTTAAAAGATGTAAATTTTTTAGCCTCATTTTGCCACTATGGAAATAGACACAAGATGCACTTGGTGTACCTGTGTCAGTGTTTCAGTGAGAGTTTGACGCTTAGTTTTCTGACCTATAGTAAGCACTGTGTACCAAGGTGAGACAGAGTAGGAGTAGGAATCTGTTCATTTACTTGAAAAGTACTTCCTTATACTATAATGACAGACAAATAAACTTATGTTCGATTTCTCGCATATAACTGGATTAGTACAACACATCTTGGTAGTTAAGATATCACATACATACAAACAAACCCACACATTATAAATGGGAAAAGCACATCTTCCTATTCCATGACCCCAGCCTTCTTGTTTGGTTTGCTTTCTTTTCTTTGTTTTTCTGAGTGATATGCGGTACATGAATAAACTATTTTATTTCCAGTAATAATTTTTGAGCTTGAAATACATTATCTCAAGAATTGGTAAGCTAGCATTAGCCAGAGAGAACACAGAAATTGCTTTAGTGGAAATGAAGCCATAGGTATTTTGACAGCTGTCTCTGAGAGAGCATTAAGAAATTACCCAAAGCTAGACATAGAGCTAGCAGTAAGAGTTAAATTTCTCTTTAAAGTGCATAGTTCCTAAACCACGTTGTTTCATTAGGCAGCACTGCCTATCAACACTGATTTATATAACAATTTAACATGGGTAGTATGTTAGCAAAATATATTTTTGCTATCCTGTAGAAAAATATCAAATAACTACAGTAAAAAGTATTATAGATGTCAAATAAACATACTTGGTTTTTTAAATCCATATTCTATACACCCAAATCAATGTTGCTGATGGAATTAGGAAAAGCAGCAGAAAGCGGTATATTATTCCCAAACAGCTAAGTATGGCTGAGAAGATAATCTGATTTGAGAATATCTTTGAGCAAACATCCTGATTTTATACAGATGGCTTGCACAAACAAATTGTTTGAATCTTTTCATATCCCATTACGGGTCACAAAATGTCTGGATCTTAATGGATTGCTTTATCAGATAAAGCTTAGATTCTTAGAAACTGCAGTTCCATGTGTCTTAATGTCCATTGTTACATTAAGAGGACCAAGTGTAAAGTGATCTCTCAAGTAACTAAAAATAATTGTAATTAAAATAATTATACAATATGTTTATTGTAATTTATGAAACAAGTTTATTAAAAAAAAACAAAATAAACACCAACCCAAAAACCAGGTGGCGTCATTTTCTTAAATCATAAACCCACATGAAAACCTGTATCTTTCACTTCTAATATACTCTGCAAAAGAAAATAAAAAGTTTTCTTCCATGTTAAAATTTCTAATGGAATGTCATATATTTGTCTAGCATCAGTGTGTATCTCTTCTCAAATAGTGCCTAGACTGGAAATAACTTTGTATACAGAAAAGGATACACAGGTAAAATTAAACAGGAGATCTTATAAAGGACATTAGAAAATGTTCTTTTTAACTTGTACTTTTGTGTTAAAGTTTACAACTAGTGTATTGCAGTGGATTTGAAAGAGTATTTCTAACTGCTGGTAAGTTAGTGTAAACTTAATTCTGCAGTAAGCAACTTTATTTACTTTATTTGAAGATCTATAATACTCATTATAGCTCTCAAAATCACTATCAATCATACATTAAACACTTGAAGTGTTGGTATCTAAAGACTTCCTTCAGAACTATTGTTTCATCTGTTCTATATATATGTATAGTAATTTCTCAGAAGACTTAAATATTATGTTAATACACTAAGTCAACGTGTTCTTGTCTCCCTCTGGTGTCTGTAGCTGTCTCATGTATTAGGTGGATTTTAGAGGTTCCAATCAGTGCGGAAACCAGTTTGGTAAGCAAAGTCAAAGAATTTAAGAAAGGAGAACTAGGTTTGAAGCGAGCTGTTTTCTATGTGCCTATAAATCCTATAAATAGGTACTAGTTCTAGGATTGGGTTGTGGGTTCATTTGTTTGTTTTTGTTGTTGCTTTTTGTTGGGGGGCCAGGGTAAGCTAAGAGATGAACAAAGCAAACCCAAACCTAATTCTCAAAGGGGTTATTTTGCCTTGATTATTATTTTGATCTCTCCTGTCTTTATTTCAGTTTTACAGCTTCTTTTTCTATGGAAAAATATTCTATTAAGCTCTTTTACATAAATCTTTTCAGTGGGCAAAAGTATTATGTCACCATAAAATGTAGACATGACTTGAGAAGCTTGTTTGAATTTAACTAAATCACAAAAACTTTATTTTCGTAAACTTTCCAAACAAGCTGCCTCCTGCAAAAGGGCACATGCAAAGATGTGAGAAATTTACAAGGAAATAGCTTTTTCCCTATTCCCTTTTATTACTACTTAAGAGATGAAAATAAGTAACCACATGTGCCACACATCATATCAGTCATATCTAATGTCTGCTCTTATCAGATATTACAGGTTCTACTAATTGCTGCTTAATGTTAAGATGATGAGATATGGACAAATAAAGTCCCTTAAATTAGACTGAAAAAAATTATTTTAATATTCACCTTCCTCCATCAAAATGTTTTTGCAAATGCAATTGAATGCAGGTTCACAACTTCTTTCTGCCCGTAGACTAAAGCATAAAGGGTTCATGATTCATAGAGCCAGCGTGGAGTCACTGTTGACCCTAACATCTTTTGTACTGAAAATGTTAATATGCAGTTACAGTACTAAGTCATTTTATCTCTCTGTCAGAGTAGATAAAAGCATATATGACTTCTGAATGTACTAATGGTCATTTTCTTACATTGTTTATCTCACCTAATAAAAGACATTTCTTTTGTACCAGTTTTGAATTTTGCAGGACACTGTCCCTTAGTTTTCAAGCATGGAAAAACACCCTGTTTAGCAGAATTATTCAGCTTATTTTGTACAATAGAAAAAATAAGTTTAAAAATGGGTAAGTTCTTACCAGTAAGATGTGAAGTAATATATTTTAACCATATTTTCCTAGGCATGTATAAATTCAAAAAAGTCAGGATGTTCATTTGCTAGTTGACACTTATCCCATTATTCCTTTGTTAGTCTGAATAATTTTACACTCTATACTCAGCTTATTTACTTTATATCTCACAAAATAAAATTGCCAGGCAGTATATTAGAAACTTAGGTATGAATCTGCCATGTAAACAAAGGGACTATCTGGGAATTCAAAATCTTAGCAAGCTTCCTACTTGGTGAGATTGGTAAAGCTATTTTATTTGGAAAATATTTCTACTGTGACCTTCTGACTACTTGTTTATATTCATGACTGTCATGTCTTTTGGATGAATTTTGGTCAATCACAATAATTTACTTCATGTTCACTTTCAATGAAGATTTGCATAAACAATCTTGTAGGTAGAAAGCAATTTCATGGAGCTATCACCACTATTTCTATCAGAAGATATTAAATGAATGTGCACAGAATCAATGGTGAGAATACACAAGCACTATTAAGTAAGGAAACCAGGCCAGATCCAATAGTGTATAAATAATATTCAGTATTTGGATAGCTTCATTATTTTAAACTAAATAGAATAAATCAATAGGAAAATACCATAAATTGCATTTCAATACAGTATGGTAATTAGGAGTTTACATTTCCTTACATTTCATTATGGTTAGAGCTACACATAAAATTACTGTATTTGATTTAGAAAACAGCTTCCCTGCTTTTTAAGTAAAGGTACATTTCAAACGGAAATACAGATACATGTGAATACAAGCAACAAAAGTAACCTTAATGGAAACAGTATTCAAAGCCTCTGTTTGCTAGGAAACAGGCAAGAGAACCTGAAGATTTATTGCTCTATTGTCTAAATGAAGGTGCTTGTGCACTCTTAATAATCTCTGTGCCATTCAGCCTCCAGTTTTAAAATGTATGCTTTCATGCCTGGAATGCCAAAAGTATGAGAACTTAGTACAAAATTTGCTATGTTAAATAAGTGAACTTACAAAGCTATTTCCAGCTAAAACTTGTCTGCCATGATAAGAAAGTAACAATACTAAAAAATATTTTTTTTCTGATGTTTCAGAATAACATACTTCATTGCTGGGAAAATGTATGCAATAGCAAAATATTTTTTGTTTTATCATACTTTTAAAAATGGAAATATAAATATTTTTATGTTACTACCATCTCGTCCTCTCCAGTCATTTGCCCTTCTTTCCCCTTTTAGCTTTCTTTCTATCACTCATTTGCATCAATCTTAAAAATAATCCAGAGGTATCCTCTGATTAATAGTTTTGCCTCAGACCACATATCCATTCAGTACATATGTATACAAATGGGTCTCAGACATGAAAACTAAGGAGAGGGCTGTTACATTATTGATTTCTCTTCTCAAACACAAAGTCGATGCTTTGAAGAAAACTCTGTGGATGCTGAGACTGTGCAAACTACTTTGCACAGGAGCATGCCCTCATGAGTCCAATAACACATTATTAAGCAAGTTAAAGTAGACTGTTAGTTTAAGAGTTTTCTATAATGTAAAATCTATTTTTTTTGCAATATAAAATACTTAGAAGAAAGTTTCCAAAAAAATATTTTCATGAGGAATATGCATACTGTCAGAGAAATAGTGAGACGCAAGCATTGGTGCAGGCAGCCTTGTGTGCCTATGAGCTTTCTGAAGAGCTGGAACAGAATCTGCTGTCACTTCTAAGAGCCTCTCCCAGACAGAAGAATGAAAAACCAAAACTACTATCCCTTCTGTGGGAGTAGGTGCTCAGATGTCTAGTTATGCTCTCATCACCTACAAGAATCAAACTCACAAGAACATTGGCAACCAGACACTTCTCTCTATTTAATACTGGCCTCCCTTTGTTCAGTTAATTCAGTTCTCTTCTTCCATCTGAGCGTCAAACAAAGGTTTGGGAAACAAGAGCAAAAGCCAAAACCAAACTGAGTCCAAAGAGGTAATAATTTCTCTTTCTTCATGTTAACTCTGATGGATGTGTCAAAGCTCCTTTCTCAGCCCTCGCAAAGGCAATAAAAGATTCTACTGACTGGAACTAATCAAGCTTTACTAAAAGCAGGCAGTTAATTAGACCCTGAGTTTTTCTTCTAGTTCAGACTGGTTTTGCATTTTATTACAATGAAGTCAGAAGATAGGAGGCCAATTCATCTTAATCACTGAAAGAAGGAAGAGGCTGAAGTCACCTTGTGTCAGTGTTTCTTTGAGTGATTAAACCCCCCATAATATGGTATTATGACATCTACTGCTCAGCTTATCAGCTCTTACACATGCGATGGGTAATCAGCTTTCAATTAGTATTTCCTTGGCATCCTCAAAAATTTATCTGGAAGTATCTGCGTATTTGAATGTGCATACGCTGCATAGAAACTGATCTTGACCTCACTAACTCTGATACTGATTTAGGCTAACACCAGTCATATGAACCAAAGTTTGCTTGCATAATTGTTCTGTAAAAGGAAAAGAATTGCATTTTCTCCCCATGGAAATCAATCAGCTTGCTTTCTGTTGCAAAGTACTATATATATGTCAGGATCTGAATAAAGATAAACAAACCTGTTTAAATCTATGCTTAGATGTCTAAAGCATGTACATTATTTCCTGTAAAAATAATTACTTTTATCTAGAAGCGCAACTCTTACTCTTGACCTTCTATTTTATATTGTATTATATTTAGAAAGGTCCAACTGTGCTTATAAAATCACGTAACTCACACAGACTGCACGTGCAGCATATATAGTAGTAGAATGGAAAGTTTTCGACCTGTTCCAATGTGTATTTTGCTAAATCTTTATAGGTTACCCTTAATGTAAGCTTTTAATAAAGTCCAGCAACTGAAAATGAGCTGTTCTCTTTTAATATGTTTATTTTCCTGGATGAAGCATTGTTTTTGCATCCAGTACAATGCAACAAGCACCAAGGCAGGTATGTTTCTGAAGTTATTTACATTGGCTTAATGCTTTTCAGCATACAACAAAGCAAATAAAGGGACTACCTAATTTCACTTTATTCAGAAATATGGCCTTTGGATACAGAGAACAATCTGGGATTTTTTAAACCTGTTGCCCAACTTGGATTGGCAGCAAATACCTGTCAAAAAATGAAAGTTGTCTTCCATAGAATGTACTCTTTTGCTACTTTAGTTCTGGAATGTTTTTTTCCTTGTACTAGTGGAGAAACAGATACGTTGCTACGAAGTTTTACTGATGATGCTTATGGAGATAAGGAGAATTTAAAAATAAGGATATATTCTTATGGAGATAGAATGCTTTAAGATATGTAAGAAAGTGTTAGTTCTCATATTCAATTTAATTACATAGAAACTAATGTTTTGTTCAGAACCAGAATTGACATGACTTGTTAGATACTAAGATACAATATCCAATACATTCAGCTCATAGGTATGAAAAAATAATTTCAAGAGAGAAGTTTTTCATGTTTGAGCTGCATTCTTTGCAAAAAAAAGTTTACCTTGATTGGAATATTCAAACACTGGAATGACAGTTCAAAGACACATTCTATCTATAAGGCACAATACTTTACAGATAATTTTACTGTCTCCACAAGCAGAGTACTACTTTTCACAATAAGCTTATTAGTAATATGATCTTTCACCAAGTTGAATGTTGATTATTTTTCTTCTTCTCTCTCCCCATAGACACTTGCAGGTGAGGTTTTGAGCCTTGGTAGCCAAAGTACTTTGCCATTTAAACAGCAAGTAATCTGCTCCATAAAAACCAGTGGAGTAGTCCCACAGTCCCACACAACAGGAAGGGAAAAGCACAAGAGAGATTGTGGTTCTGAGTCGTAATTAATTTCCTGGTGTACTCACAGACTGCAAGCTTCTCATTATCCCTTCGTATAGGGTGGATCAGATAAATAAAATTTTGACACAAAGATTAGATCTTAAAATGTGATCAAATGAGTAAACTGGGAGTCAGCACTAACTGAAACAAATACAGATGTCTGCATACAAGTTTAAAGTCCGTTCTTTGAACTCAACAAAAGAAAACCCTACAAACATGTGTTCTAGATTTTTCTAAATCATCAAATTAAAAACACTTGGTGGAAGCACTCGGAGAGAATAATGCTTCTTCAGAACCTCTGATTTCTAATCAAAGTTATACAAATTGGGCTCCATTAGACCTCAGCACAAAAATCCCTAGCTTTTGTAAACCTCTTGACTCAGAGAAGCCCATTTGTGGGCCACATATAAGGACAAAAGTGAGTACTTCCAGGGTTCTGATGAATTTGCAGGAGCATCCAATTTGAAATAAAGATGGGAGCATTTGGGTTTTTGGGTCCTATATTTCTTAAGTATGACTCCAAGAACCCTAAAATGACTGATATTTTTGTCACCTAGGAGGAGCTGGGGGTTTTTCTAATAATTTTGATAGTTTCATTTAGGACTAGATGTTTATCAAATTTTGAATCCTCAGGCAAATCATAGAATCTACCTGGAAAAGACCTCTGAGATCATCGAGTCCAACCCTTGATCCAACACTGCTGTGGTTACCAGACCATGGCACTAAGTGCCACATCCAGTCTCATCTTAAATATCTCCAGGGACGGTGAATCCACCACCTCCCTGGGCAGCCCATTCCAATGGCTGATTACTCTCTCTGTAAAATATTTCCTCCTAATATCCAACCTAAACCTCCCCTGGCACAGCTTAAGACTGTGCCCTCCTGTCCTACTGCTGGTTGGAATTACCTTTTTCTATACAAGACAGAATTCCTATTTTAGAAAGAGTCTTTCTATTAGTTGGCAGAGAGTAGTTATGAAATTGCATACCCTGCTGATACATTTGTAATAACAGATTGTGTTCTTCAGTTCAAAGTAGATAATTGCTAGATTGAAAGTGGTTTACATGGATGAGACATACTAGCTGGTATTAAATTTGTTCCAAATTATTACTTAATTTTTTAAAAAGGAAAAGGATAATGAGTAGTCTCAAAGGCTTCAACTTCAGCATTTCCTAACAAAGAAAACGTGTTAAAAGCATCTTTTTATCTGGATCAGATTTGACTGTGGTTGAACAACAAAAGATAGAGACAAAGTTACTGCAAAATATCCACTTAAATAACCCCGGAATATTATAATAAATTATGCTATCAGTGCTATTGTCATTTTACCTAGTAATTTGTCCGATATGATTGCATCTGGAAGATATTATGACCTAATAAGTTGTGAATGAGATTTTACTACAAAGTTTTGAGAAAGTAGGGCATATAGTTAATTAAAGAGAACAAATTTGTTAGAAAGCAGTACATCAGATGTTATAATCACAGCAGAACTCCATTAAAAATTCAGCATAATTAGAATATAATAAAATTTAACTTCTCTGTGTTTTTTATGTCATCATTGTACCTCCGTGTTGAAAGGATCTCAGAAGACAGCTGTACACTATCATAATAGTTCATACGAAAAGGCAAGAACAGGCCAGACAAGAAAACTTGTCAGGCAAGGGAAGATGTAAAGTCATGTTGGATGTAGTGCATTTTTAACTCTATAACTTCCCAGGAGACTGCAATGGGATTCCAGGCTGTAGAGGCCAGACTGCCAATCTTCCCAAAGGACTCAGGATACCTCATTTCTGTACTGAGCGAGATTAAGAAAAACCTCTCAGTGCTAAATGCAAGCTATTATATTCTAATGCAGGATCAGGCACAAAAAAAAGAGAAGACTTATGCAGCATATTCTTACACGGGATTATTGTCAGGTATGCAAAGGAGAACGAGCACTTCATCTCCGTCTTTGGATTACTCCTGTGTCTGTTGCATCTGTTCTGCATGTCAGTTGATGCTGTAATTCCTTGCCAAATACTGTCACATGAAGTAAATGACAAAATAAGACAGTTTGGATTGAAAAATCTTCTCATCGTACAAAGGTGACACGCAATCTTGTAACAGATTTTCTTATATTCAACTCACACCTGTAGTTGTCTAAGATTGAGGATGATTTAAAGGCCAGGTTACTTTTTGACTTGTACCTTGACTTAACTAATACTCTTGCTGAGTAAAATCCAGTTCTCTTTAAAATAGCACTATCAGTACCAGATGTCTGTACAATGCACATAGTTTTTATACTCTAAAATGAGAAGTCTCAAAGCAAAGGAATGCTGACAGATAGAAGATTAATGAAATAATTTTTTTTCCTGGCAACAGAATTCTTTGTTTTGCTAAATATATTTAAAATTATTATGGTACTTCTTGTCATATTCATATAAATTTCTATAGAGAAAAGAAAAATGTCAATTAACAGGAGTCATACTGAATGAATATATCATTTAAAAAATGCATTTATCAAATTGAGATAGATATAGATATATACACATATGTGATCCAGATCAGTCCACAAAAATATAAGTCCTAGGCCTCATCTAATAAGTCAATTGAAATGTATTTTTTAAATAAGAGCGTAATAAAAAAAGCCCAGTATTTTTCATTTTTAAAGAGATTTTCAAAATTTGGAGAAAGCATTTGAAAGATAAACAACAACAGCAAAAAAACCCCGTTTAAAAGTCTAAATAAAAGATTAGTCTCATTTGACAAAATAATAGGTTCTGCTTTCAGTTACAGTCACTCAAGCAATACTGAATTTGCTGACCTATGAATGATATGGCATTCAGGATCAAAGTTGTTCTGCTCAATAACAAGGCGGCTTTTGCCTTACATATGATTTTGGAAAGAGATGTACATGCTCTCATTATCTCCCAACACCCATGAGAAAGCAGAGAGCAAGCAGACTGTCCCCACAGTTTACATGAGGGAAAGGTTTCTGTTTATCATAATGATCTCTTGAATCTTTTTAATCCTCTGTTAAAAAAAGCAAGACAGCTGCACTTGAAGCCTCTCTTCCAGCAGTGTATTGCTCAGCTGTTGCTTTTTCATGGAATTTGGGAATTGGTGTAATTAGACTGAAGGGAATTGGGTCATGCTTATCAATTAACTCTGCTAATACAGCTGATGTGTCTAAATGTTCCTTTTGGGTATCTTTGTAAACATTTTCTCTTGGTAATTTTCTGCTCTCCACTTCCTACACTAATGAATTGGCAGCTCTTTCCACTATCTACAGTCCATGCTTATAAACTTTTAAGTTAGGTGTCTGAGAATACAATTTCTTTATTGATAAACAGAGCAAATAATGATAATACAATAGATGGATTAGGTGACCTCAGAAAGCAGATAATGAACTTACATAAGGGCAGACTGGACATAAACATTTGAAAGATTGGGAATTCTACACCGCTAAATACTGCTACAGATCTACTGGATTGATTTGTCAGTAAAATGTAATTCAACCTTTATATTACAGTCTTTAATCCAGATCATTTATGTTGCAGTTAGACAAGGTTTGATCATAGAAGGAGCTAAGGCTTGAATCAGTAGAGGTAACAGAACTCAGTACTTTACACTGTCTGGCCACAGAAAGTAAACTTTGTAATTTTTAAAGAGGTAAGCACAAGAAGGGCCAGAAGTTATTAGAAGAATGAAGTATATTTGAAAACAACTAAGCTACTTTGAAAAAAAAAAAAGCAAACAATATACACAGAGGTTGTACAATTAAATGATGCCCTGTGATACCATCAAACAGCAGCAACAAAGAGAATAAACAATTCTCTTAGGAAGCACAGCAACATGGAGTCATGTGCCATAAGACTGATGAGCAAATGTTCTTTTCCTTGATCCACTACAGAAACAAGATAAGGTATTTCACTTCTCTTTTTCTTCTGCCTTTCTGATATTATGCTATTTAAAGTTCTGTCCCTCACTATATTTTGCACAGGACAGCTTCTTACATCATTATAATCACCAGGAACGGTTCTAATACAAAACCATCAAATACATGTATTAGTTATGAATTCTGTTTTTCTCAAGAAAGATATATAAATACACAGAAATAACAAAATGTCTAAAGTAGAAGTCACAATAAAAAACCTGTTGCTGCCAAAGACCAGAAGTGCCTGACTCACTGGGTACCGCCCTGCTTGAGCTGTGCACATAGAATTTCTGTGGTAGGCTCTAGTTCAAATCCAGAGCTGATATGCTAGGCAGAGATTAACTTCTAATTTCCATGTAAGCCTGATATTATTCAGAAAATAAGCACTGTGGAAATCCAGAGTTCAGATCTAGCATTCATTTTCAGATCACACCTAGCACGTGCTGACAGAAGTAACCTACTTCCAAGCTCATCTGTGACTGCTTTATGTGCATGGAGAGAAACAAGGAACGCATTCATAGCCCCTATATATCAGGAGTGAGGAAATCAGAGTCTGCAACTTCAATTGTCTCATGCTTGATTCTCAGAACTCTGCCTCCTGCCTGACCCCCACTTTGGACTTTTGGCTGTCTCTGTAATACTACTGAGCTACTCTTCATAGAGTATATATGCATTTATGTTTTAGTTTAGACCTATAGTACGCTGTTCATGTAAACCTTCCCATCTGCCTTACTTACTTGTGCCTTGGATCAGACAACAGAATTTCCTTCCTTTCAGTGAACGCCGAACTGGAAAATTCAGTCCAACTGTCTGTCCAAATGTGCTTTGTGGTAGGTTCTTATAGGAAGCAACTACCGCTGGCAAGAGAATCACCATTTCTTTCCTCCCTGTTCCTTACCTCTTGTTGTGTAAATTTTAGTTCTGTCTAGAGAAAATCAAAACACACAAAAAAATGCACAACAAAGTTGATAATAGTTATTTAAATATTCTGTAAACATTATTCCATAACACATCAATGAATCAGAGGGTGCATAATTTGTATCTAGTTAGCATACTACCAATCATTGCTAATAGCATGAGAAGCAAGAACAAGTAGCAAGGAGTTAGAGCAAATCTTCACAAAAGTTATGCAGTACTAGAGGAACAATATGGTGTAAAATTGTCTTTGTCATCGTCTTCATCCTTCATAGTCACTGCCTGCTGCATGCTTTTTCTGCTGAATGAGCTTCCCCCATTAGAGGTGATATACGCCTTCAGCTACAAATCTCACTAAGGAACCTTCGTGCCTGCAAGTCTCTGTAAGTCTGATGACTTAACATCTGTGCAACAGTGTCTCCTCTCTTCCTGAGAGCCCTAGGTCTCACATTACTTTTTGCTGCTTTCTTTCCACTTATTGATATGGAGATGAGTGCTCTGGTTTTAGAAAAAAAAAAAAAGTGGGAAAAAAAAAAAGAGGCACCAGTGAATTCTTGCTCTGCTAAAGCAAAATCTTACAATTCATCTCTATCAATGAATGCAGGTGTATATATTGATTAAACACAAAGAAATCTTTTCCTGCTATGAGCTCAGGGTGAAGAAGGCCTTGCCCCTACACAGTGTTCTCACAGTGCATGGGATTTTCTTCAAGTCTTGAATCTTTCTAGACATGCTGTGAATAGCTCTTTGTCTTCCTGAACTACAGGACAGAACCACGACATGGAAGAAGAAGATAAGGCTCCTCTGGAATAGCTCAGATTCTGTCTGTCTGGCCCATAAAAGTCTAGGAACATTTGTATTTCCTTTCCCATGGTCATAAACTCTGGAGAGAATGTAGAACTTGTGTCAAAGGGGAAGACTACTTATTTAATGAGTTATGTTGCTTATCCTTATTTAAGAATTTGTCTGAACCAGATGATTGCTATCAGAAACATCCTCCTCTGCTAAAAAACATGGGGGTGTTTTTCTCTTGTAAGCCTTGTTTGAGATGAGGAAAATCCTCATCACGAACTCCTTCCCTTCTTTATCTCCCCTAAGCAACCCTGGCTCTGGGAGAATTGTTGTAAGAGCTTATATTTTAGTGCTCAAAAGGACCACATTCAAACAGAGCTGTGTAATGATATTCCAAGTATGTTGACAAAGATTTGTAAGTTACAGAAAAATCAAAAGAACAACAAAAAACTCATTGCTGGTCAGAAAGGACAACAGAAAAGCAAACTAGAAAATAAGGTAGCTCAACGGATGAATAGAGAGTTAATGCTTGCTCTGATGGATTCTTCTGCCTCTGTCTCTGAAACCTCAATTAGCAAGACAGTCCTCTCTCTGAGATCCATTGATTGCACTACACCAAAATAAAATACGAATAAAAAGCAATTCAACTTACCAAAGTTGGTTGTACAAACATTCTCTTCCCCTCTGTTCCTGGGAAAGTAGCTATTATGGATGGCAATGTACGGTCACTATTCCCTTAGGGACACTGAATACTTGCAAGAGAGACTGGTTTTATACTGGCAGTATACTGGCAGTATTTAGCATTTGTCTGGATTTGGATAGATTCCAGTCATTGTTCCATTTTGAATAAGTAAGTGTTAGGGCATTGGGTATGTAACAGATTATTTTTATAATATATTTTGTGAGTATGAGCCTCATTTTTTTATTTTATATATATTTTTTTCTGACTGTAAAAGTTAATGTCCATAAAATTAAATTCAGCAAGTAAATCACAATTTCTACAATTACATTACAGAAACCAAGCATAGGGTCGATATTTTCATGTGACTTTGTTAACTTGTTATTATTAGTTGTACAAAAGCAGCTCATATTATCACTCTCATCTACAAAAAGTTTGAATGACATAATTCATTGGCTTTCTGAACAAATGTAATAAGAAATGCCTGCTTCATGCCAAAAACTTCCACAGAAGTGTAATTTGACATCGGCTTCTTCTGATCTTTTCAAGACCCAGAGTTGCAGTGCAACTTGATCAACAGAGATTTAAAGTTATGCATCAAAACTGGCATTTCTCTAGCATGATCCTTTCTATTCTTTTCCAGGTACAGGAATGTTCTTATTTCACTCACCACTCCCAGTGTGAATTTCTGTTTCAGAACAGAATCTTTTGGGCTTTGCTACTCTGAAGAGTACATATGCACCAAATATTACTGGAATTTTACCAGACTACTGGAATTTTATACAAAAAGAAAGCTATACCTTGGGATAATCAGACATATCTCAATTCGGCATTTTGTGTTTTATTCTTTATGTGAACTAGTAAATTCAAGAGGGAACATTCAAAAGCTGGAACAAAATCTAAGTTAAGTCAGAGTTGACATGATGCACACAAGTAACTCAATGGCTACTGTAATTATCTCAAAAACAGGCACAGTAAACACAAGCATTTAAATGTTTACATTGATAACTCAGAAACATTGTAACACATACACATAAATCTGTATGTGTGTATTCAAGACACAATTATCAGTAAGGGTATGTAGAAAAATATGAGTTTTTTGTCATCTGGGATCAAACACTGTGGATTGCACGATTATAAAAGGTCATCACTGTAGGACAGTTTCAGTTTTTTGATAGTTTAGCCAGGCAAATCAGGGACAATTGGCTAAGACATATAATCTCTTAGATCTTCAAGTTCAAGGAGACACCCATTTTTTCCCTCCAGGGTAATACTGTAGTTATTAGTACTATTCTCTACAACCTATTATTATTTCTTTATGGTAATACATAAAGACTGCACTCACAGAAAGTTAATTTACAATGTACAGTAGCAAGAATGAAGAACAGACTATAACCTTACTGTATATAACCAAATCAAAAGACAATCTTGTATTTTTTTCCAAAGTCAAAGAATTTTAGTACTGGTATTTTAGAAATGTATACATATTAACAAGCATTTATACATATCAGAAAAGGGCTGTAAAAAAAACACTGGTTACAGTTCTTTAATTTTTCTTTTAGTGGTATTTTGAAAGGCTGGGGGTTTTTGTTTGCTCTGTTTTTTTGACATATCACCTAGCCCACAATAATAGAGAAGCTTACTGTAAATTCATTGCAGAATATGAACTCCAAACCCTCTCCATTTGGAGAACAGCATGTTTGGATTCAGCTAGACTCAGATTTTGTAGCATTGGCTGAACTATTGTGAAACTTTTTACTAACTGGTAATCTCATGGTGACAAAACAAGAAAAAATGCAAGAAATTTTCATTTTTTATTGCTCTCTTTGTCTTCCCCTTTTGCAATTTGCCAAAAAAGAAATCCCATATCTTCCAAGAGTACCATTTAATACGTTACTTTTCTTACAATACTTTTCAGGGATTACATGATATAGAGAAAGTATAACAATTTCGTCCATGGTATATTTCCTTTTATCCTTTTAGTTGGTGATAAAGACTATGTCCACATCATTCCTGAGGGCTATTCTAGTATAAGCACCCCTCCATAAAGTGTCCTTTCTGCATTCCCACATGAGGCCTTCTAGGATTTGTTTCAGTTCCAACTTTTCTGTAACACACCTCATTGTACAGTACTGCATAAGGAGCTCTAACTTACCCCACCAGTGTCTCATAACAAAAGCGGTGAAAATCTTGGGCCAGGGCAGTTCCTCTGCATTAGCAGCCATCTATCCTGTCTATCCCTGTCTATCCAGGGCCCTTTCACATCTTGGAAGCCAACAGCCTTCATGAGATTGAGTGCCTCTTCAAGGGCTGGCCTGCTGGAATACCTACATCACATTGGACAGTGTTTCCTGTCCCCATTCCAAGCTGACCCATGTACTGCAGAGGTAAGGCGTGTCAGAATGCCTCACATGCAGGCTCTCTTCATCACCTGACAGATTATACAAGCCTGTGCCTTAAGGAGAATCTACAACCCTAACTTGGACTCTACAGACCTTAAGAACACAAGGGTACAGAGCATGCCACCTGCAGGACCAAGTAGGAAGAAATCCTTCTTTAACTTATGTAAGAAGAGAAGAGCAGTAGAATCTGGAGATTGAATCAGGAAAAACACATTTTATTCCCATTAATAGCCTAGAATATGCTTTACTGTTTCCCAGCCCAAAATACTCTTCCTCAGAGCTTAAAAAGAACAAGACCTTATAACCAGCCCCAAAGAAATGTGTCCAAGGGTCACAACAGACTGCAGTCCTCAAAACAATCCCAAAACAACAACAATAAAAAAAACAAAACAAGAAGAAACAGAAGAAGAAAAAACAAATAAACAAACAAACAAGGAACTAGATGAAGTGACCCTGTCTCCTTAACCTGGGATACTCTGAAATTAGGTGGCCTAGTTAGGCCCTTGTTCCCTTAACATGAAGACACTTTTTCAGACAAAAAACATCAAAAGGAGCCTTGTCAGCTATCGCCAATCAGTGAAGAGCACTGGACCTTCAATAACACTTATTACTACCACTCATTCTGTTTTACGGATGCTGCTGGATTAGTTAAAGCTTCAGAGTGGTCTCCTAGAGTAAACACCAACTTGCAGACCCATAAAATATTTTAAAGATGCAAGTGCACACACTTGTACTATAAACTTAAGTAAACATGTAAAGTAGTGACTTCCTAGAAGTTTTAAAACTATTACTGTGACAAAAAAATCTGCTCTCTAAAGTATTTAAAAATATTTTGCAATAGACTTTCTCCTCTATAAATAAGAGCTTCATTGACCTTACTGAAACTATCTCAGTTTATTCTAGATGTCTTAATGACCTACAGATGTATTGGAATAACTCTCACAAGGAGAATGGTGATGTGAGAGAATGCTATGCACCTGCACCTCAAAACATAGCTAGCAGAATGAACTACAGCATTCTGTCTGAGCAGCCAGCTTATTTAGCCCTTCAGGATTGACAGTCAGTCAGTTCATACAACTATTCTAACTTATTGAACAAAACATCCAGCACACTGAAATGTAAAGAATGTCAAAGCTTGTAGATATTATACAGTACCATTTCACGACCTATGCTGTATTTGGCAGGTGTAATTTTCTTTAAAAATTGCTGTGTAACTAATAGCTTTTAAAAATACTTTTTGTCTCTTGTAAACTGTAAACAACTAGAAGAAGAATATAATCCCCTGTAGAAAACTGGTACTTAAGTCAGCCACTTTTAGAAAATCAAACCCATAGGAGTATTTGTTTTGTTAGTACATGCAGCCTAAGATTCTGGTTCAAGTTTCTCTTTTCCTTGCACAGAACTCTGTCTGCCACCCTAAGGGTATATGAAGCATGTCCTCTCTGACTCACTATTAAAAAAGAAAAACAACTTTCACGTATCTGTGATAAAAATTAATTGTAAAGTTCCCATATAAGTAACAGGGAAGGAAACCTTATTCTTTCTAGTGTTTGTTTAGCAGCTGGAGTTCAAACATTCTCTGAAAAGCAAACAACTCCAGGAAAAGGAAAATAGAAACACAAAAAGAACACTGAACAGATGAAAGGTTTTGAACTCCAACTGCAGATTCAATAACAGGTTAACAATGATGGGAACCAAATACATGGTTACAAATCCAAGATAAAGGGAGGAACCAAACTACACAAGGTTCATGACAAGTATTAATTCTTCTACACATAATTTTGTAGGGTTACTGTTCATATTTTACACAACCTACAATGAGAAACTTCTTATTTGAGAAATGGGGGATCGTGAAGCTTCAATGCCACACAGAGTCTGTTCTTTTATCTTCTTTATATGAAACAAATAGCAGCTGAAAACATCTGCATTTTAAAGAACATTAAGTATTATAGATCAGACAAAGTCAGCAAATGTGACAATATCAGTGGGTGCTATTGCTTTAGCCTATAACAAATAAAAGAAAATACGTCTTTGCCCAGAAATACTTCATTACTGCATTGGAAAAACAAAGCAAGAGCTCCCTCTGTGTAACTTCAGACACATTACTTTGTTGTACCAAGTTATATATTTGCAGTCCTACTGTGAATGAGAATAATGCACATTACAAATCATCAAAATTATTCAAAAAACCATAGAGAGAATTATTTTTCCAGTAAAATTACCGTCAATAATTACAGGGTAAAACATGTAAGATTGTTATACTAAATGAGTTGTTAGTAAAGGCCCATTGAAGGTACAAGACTAGAATTCCAGATTAACACATGAACACTTCTTCTTGAACGTAAGTGAAACCAGATTGAGAAAAATCTGAGAAGGCTTATTATTACTGCTGCAGTCAGCTGACAGTAGAATTTACCATTCTTGCCTGTCTTCCCTATCTCTCTGTTGAAAGCTTCTGCTTCCACTGCAGGAACAACTCCTTAACCATCACAGATGGTTTGCTATCTCACCCAGATCACCACACGAAATTGTATTGATGCTGCTTAGGGTTACTTTAATATCCCATGTAGTAAACGTCAGATGTTCAGAACTTTTTCATGTGTGGCTGCTCCTACTACAGAAGCAATAATCTCCAAGAGAATGAATGCCAGGCAGACAAACAGTAATTGCTTTAGCCAAATGAACTGCAATTATTTGTATTTGTAAATTAAAATTCTGAACACAAAGGTGATTCTTCAGTGATTTATTGTAGAAATGGGAATTGTTACAACATTTCCAGTCTATGTTTTCAAGTATTCTTCTACTTTATGCAAACAATTCTAAGAGCTACTTGTAATTTTTCACAGAATTTTGGCAGACAACGCTGCAACCAAGGACAAAAAATGCCTTTCTTCATGAAAAAGAATCAATAATGCATGATGGTAGTGAGCACTGTTAACATATAGTCACTGTAGATATTACTTACTGCCTTGAAGCTGTATAAAATTATTCAAATTTTATTGCACTTTCTATAATAAGACAAAGTCCTCCCTTACCCATATTTTCCTTTCAGAAACAAAACATTTGCCAGCATATTTCAAATTCAGGTTGGAAAATTAGTGTATACCCTGAAGTTTGTGTCAGTTCTATTTTAAATTTAATAAGGCCTGGGACCTATGTGATTAATGTTAAAGGTAACTTAAATGTTAACAGCATGGAATCTTACTGTTCATTTTGAGGTTTCCTCCCCTTCTTAGTGGCTAGGCTGACAAGAATTTTGCACAGAGAAAGGAGAACAATGAAAGCTTGTAGCACACTGACTTCACAAATTCCTTCAATCATACCCTGAGGAAAGAACAAATTTTCCTTGACTTCAGCGTCAGTGGCTGAAATACTGCCTGTCTGTCAAAACTTTCATCAGAACGTGTCACTTTGATCAGAGCACTGTTTTCTTGTCAAACTGTGCTGTTGAGACAATTGCAACCTAATTGCTGAAGAGATCAGCCAAGACTACTCTAAGAACTTTCAGACACAGGCCATCCTAGAAAGACTGCTTCAGGAGTCTTAAAATTTATTCATAAGACTGCTGGTAAACAGCCTGGATAATTTTGTTAGAAAGTTCTGACATAGTTGCATTTTGTACAGCATATTCTGCTCCCAGAAAACAGGTTGTAAGCGGCTTGGTGCTTCCAGAATTAACAAACGTTCACATCTTCATAGCAGAAGTTTATTGCTAGGGTATTAATGTGTTTCCAGTTTATACTCCAGCTTTTTGGAACTCTTTGTATTGACTTGTCCACAGTACTGCATATTGGTTCAATAACTGCTCTTCTGAATAACGTACTGCAAAATACAAATGTAGTGGGTTTTTCGGACAACTAGAATTGTCGCATAAGAATTCAGACATTATGGCACAGAAGTTACTTCTCTAGACATTACTAATGGCTTCAGAGTTGTAATACTAATTACAACTAGATTTCAAATATATATGTAAATTTACCCATGATCTGGGTATATTTAAAAGACAGGCAAGCATACTTCTGATAACTATAATCTGCCCAGTATTAGCAATTTGCTGGCAATCACAGTATCAAATCTCTGGTAACTCTCTGCATGTTTTCTGGCTGCTTGAGCCTGTGCAGTAGTATCTCCCCTGCCTTTATGAGACTAATTACACTAAATTTACCTGTGATGTGATCACACAGTTATTTAGGCTGACAAGCCTAACAAAATGATATCAATCTTCCCAACCAATGGCAGAAGCAGCATGGGGAGGGACAGCCAACATAGCTGAATCTTCCTTGCCTGCCAGAATGGTGGGAGGTAGACCACTGGCACCTGCTGCCTTTTAGAGAAAGTGGCTTTTAATTCTGAGTAAAATATTAAGAATTTACTCCAGGATCTAAAAGTGTATACTGAGAAATTGTATCCAGTAATGAAACTTTTGGAAGAAGTCTATTGTGTTGATTTCTCTCTACTGGAAAAGGATGTCTTAATACTGAATTGTGTCTTTTGTTAACATTTAAATGTGGGTCAGGCAACACCAGTGTGAATTTGCATTCATAATTCCTTTCTGAAAAGATAATTTGACATGCCTTCCTTTTTCATTTTGCTGCATATTCAGCTTTATTTGCAAAGATCATTTACTGTGCTAATGCCTTTCCCCTTCAAAACTGTCTGTACATGCCATGTCTCATGATGAATACCCATTTGTAAACAAAGTAGTGATTCATTATTATAGCTGAAGGGCATTGTTTTACCTGGATGTAAATTCATCACTTTTTAATGCATCGCAGCTTGATGCTTGATATCTCATCAAGGACTCTGAAAGCTTTGTTGACACAGACTGATGATCCAAACAATTAACTTAATAATGGCATCAGCAACTGGAGGTTAGTATTTAACCACAGAGTGAGCCAAGTTCATCCCTAGTGTACGCCTAATAAAGTCAAAGGAGGTATGTTTGGGATCTATTTGTTGCAAACAATATATTTGACCTCTTTTTTCATTCTTTGAGCTGATTTTAAGAGTCTAGCCATACTGCATTAAGCACTCTATGGACAACAAATGAAAGCGCTTTTTTTTAAAGAGGTTGGGTACTTTTAAACACTATAAGCATTTCCCCTTTCTCAGAATGGCTTTAGAAAAGCTAATAATCTGTGAATATTCTGTTACAGCTCATCTGGAGAGAACTAATTCACACCTGTTTACTACTGCACCTCACCTGAAATACAGAGATTGAGTAACGGCCCATGTACTTACTTCTGGTTCACTGTAATGCATAGTAAAATGAAATTCAGTAAAACCATCGTTCTTTGTTGTTTTTCTAACTTGTCTAGCTAGAAAAGTTTTCCTGTCTTTTTCTAGCATTGTCTATCTCAATGTATCTCTACATGACCCGGGAATCCACTGATGAATGTATGGCATCATTTAAACTCAGACTGAAAAAACTAATCATTGTCTTAAGGAAGCTCTTCTGCTATGGATTTTGATGGATTCTAGGAGACTGCAACCATTACAACCACCAAATTATTATATCCTTTGCTATCAGTCTTTCTGTAATATTTACCTCAGCACTTAAAGGAACTCAAAGCACTAACTCTTAAAACTTGGGAACTTAGCTCTGTGATGGTTTAACAGGGAGTCTAATGTCTTGTGCCAACTGATGTAATTGTACTTGGCAAACGGTGCCTGGGAACTGCCAGTTTCAAGCTGGAGACTGACAGATGAGTAGCTTTTCTTTCTGAAGTGAGCCAGGTGCTTGGAGTTAGATATAAAGGGCTTAGGTATTGCCTTGAAGATAAGCTGTTTCATCCTCTCTTTGACAGTAATAAATGAGAGAAATTCATGAGTCAGATGACTATAAAAGTACCCTGGATCCAAAGATGACACTTGCCACCATCTGTCTGCCTTTTTGTTTTCTTTTTTGGAAATTTTTATCATTTTTTATAACATTGATAATTTCTACAGCCTCAGCGCTCCCTTCGTCTACCAGAGTTTTTTTAACTTAGACTTGGAACAAATTCTTCAGATATTTCAGAGCAGTTGATATGTCTTTAATGGTAGAGTTAGGCTTCCCATGTTAACACCAATCTTTTTCCACTCATACATCTGGCACCACAGAAAAAGTGTGAGTGCTTAGCTAAGTAATGTTCCTGCCTATAAGAATTCAGGCATAACCACACACAGACAACTGCTTGTATTTGCCAGGTCTGTTGCATGCATCAACGATCTTGCAATTGTAATTTACTTGCAGGAGCAAAAGAACTTACATGTTAGATGTGAAGATACTATTCACTAGTTCAGGAATACTGATTTTAGCACAGTTATTAACAAAGACAAGCAGTGTGTAAGTATACTGAACTTACTTGTATTAAGATGCTGAGTATGTTCTATATAGGCTTGTTTTGGAGAAGCAAAAATCAGATTAAAGTAATTCTAAAGAAACACACTCTTAGAGATAACACAGCATACAAGCAAAGTTGATGATATATATATTATGTATTTGTTTGCTTAAGTCTAATATATAAACAAAAAAAATCCCCAAACCAAACCAAGCAACCAAGCAACCAAAACAACCCAAACAAACAAACAACACTCCCCCCCAGAAATTACTGACAAATGGAGGACAGTGACCAGTAGAGGGCAGGGACAAAAAGAAGAGGAACTATCAGAGCTTCATACACCCAGGTAAGCTGGAGGTCTAGTTGTGCTCCTAAAGTACAATAAGCTGTACGGAAGGCAAGAATGCATACATAAGCATGTCTTACGCATTTTAAATTAATTTGACTGAAATCTTTCAGTTCTTTCTTTTCTACTGATTATAATTTCTGAATATCAGTGAATCCAAGTTGAATTTGAAGAGGTGAATGTGAACATATATTTATCCTCTTTTATAACGTAAGAGTAAGGATCCATTCAGAAAAACATTCTTGAAGTTAAAAGGTAATATTATTATAAAGCACATAATTAAGGTGTTGAACACCCCACCACAAGATCACAAAAATGTGATAGCAGCAGGCAGAAAAAGCATACATTTAATGAATGTTGTTACTAGACAGAATATTAAAATACATTTTCATAGATATAAAGCAATTAGAGTATTGCTAGATAGATCAGATGTTTTGAAAAACCAAAGAAAACCAAGGAAATGAAAGAAAATCATACTATATCTCTTTAGTCAAATGTCACTGTTATCACAACTGTTATACAAAACAGACTGTGAACCACAACTCAAATTCTGAGAACCTGAACTTTTATCAGACATCTGTTAGTCAAGATCTCCCTTTCCCTTCAACCCTATTCCTTTTCTAAGAAAAATATGTACATCTTGGTTTTTTTCCAGTCAGTTCTGCTGTGTATATTAGTCCGGTGATGATCTGTAAATAGTGAATGGATAAGATGATGTCTTTGACAAAATTAATGTTGTGGTGCTTGGTCTGTAATACACAACTGTTCTAAACACCAATAAAAGTATTTTCTTCAAACATTACTCAAATTGGATGAAACAGAAGGAGAGCTGCTAAATATTTTGTTCACTAGCATATGCACATGAACCTTTTCCTTTAGACTGATGAAACTGCGCAGTCTCTTTTAAAGAAGATTAAGTGTGTACATACGTGCGCCCAGCCCTCATTCAGCAGATTGGCACAGACCAAGCACTGGCAGTCAAGAGGGTGTGCTTTACAGGCTGTGCTGTAAAACACCTCCTTTGTTCGTGAGGTTTGTGCAGAAAATCTGTAGATTATCTTAAAATGTCCTAAAGGTTCTACAGTGATGTCAAAGTCACCACAAAAAATAAGAAATTATCAATGTGTTAAAGTTATTAAGTCTGAGTATTCTAGTACTGACACTAGTAAAGAGATATCAGGCAATGAGAAAAGGTAGTTTCAGCCTCAGCCTAACTGAAAAATCTTTATTTTGATTTTTTTTTTCAATGGGTGCTACCACTGTGCAATTTTTTTTAACTCTTTTGGAGTATTTGATGCTGAACACTTTCATGTCCTTTAAAATAATAGATAAATACACTATTTATTTGGCTTGGCATGCCAATTCATATGACTATTCTGTAGGTTGCTCTTCTAAGATTAGCGTAGGTGTGATCATGAGCTTCTCAACAGATGCTCATTAGGAAACCTTTTTTTTTCTGTGTACAGAATAAAGAAAAGAGGGTACATGCAATGGTACATCTACTTTTAGACTAACACAGTAAAGGACATAGTTACGGTTTCATTTTAAAAGTAAGTAGGTATAAACAGAGTTAGAAGTATAGCTCATAGATTAGATGTAGTTTATTTTCATACTCCGTAATTTCTATTAGCACAGAAATTGAAATTTTCAATATAGGACTAAGCAGAATGAAAAGCACTAAATTATTTTATGTTATATATTGTTATAACTTTTAACAAGACGCTGGAACTAAAATATCTGCTACTAGTTTGCACTGAGAAGACAGAAAAGACCATTAGTACAAAACATATTATACCATTTTATAGATGGAGCAATAATGAAAACATTGCTAAAGCAATGAGACTTGCCAGCTACTGATGAGACTTGGGAGAAATTCTTTAACAGATGTTTTGCACATCAAACAGATACTTACCCCCCTTTGATTACCATGATCTTGAGAATTCATGACTTCATTCAATGATCAACTCTAGTAGTCCCATAAAAAACCCAAATTCCTGCAACAGGTTTTTTTTGAACAGCAGCTGGTAAAATATATTATGGCCTTGAGTCCCTCATGGTGAAGTTGTATTACAGCTTTCTTGTGTTCATGACATAATTAGAATCCTGTAAGCACATCAGTTTTACACTGATGAATGCACATCCCATTTTCTTTGCCATTTTAAAACCTACTATCCTCATAGTGACTAGCGACTACTTTACTACAAGCTGGCCTGACCACATGCTTACTTCTTGAAAATTTCAACTGCTGTCCTCTGAGACAGCTTCCTTTGACAGCTGTTATTTATTATTTTTAAATGTCCCTAATATACAATGCACTGAATAATATTCCATCTGGATTACCTTGTCTCTTAGCTTGAAGTTCCATCATTAAGTATTGTTTAGGCATCTCTCAAGTAGAGATATCAAACTCATTCTAGGGTAAGAAGTTATCACCTAAAGAGAAAGCCTTACAAGCTTATACCCTGACTGCAATTAGAAAGAAAAAAAGTTTGAGATACTAGACAAGGCTGGAAATATGGGAAGTCAAATGAACACAGTTTTAACACAATACTCAGATCTGTTTGTTTCATCTTCTTTATAGAATTCTTCAAATCTAGGTCACACTAATAATATTTTTATATTTATAACATATAATTAATTTCTAAAATACTTTCTCAGATCACAAAATATACATTGCACATATAACACCAGTGAAGTACACTCACTTTTAAAAACAAAATAACTTGAAAGAAAATGTAGCAAATAGATACTGAAAAGAAATCCTTGCCAAGGACATGCAAGAAATCCTTTGATTTGCATACTATCAGAAAATTTTTAGAATTATGTTATAGCTGTTTTTTCAAAGTTTATACCAATTTTCACTGATTTTCATAAAGAACATAACACAGCTCAAATAAAGTTTTTTAATGGTTTTCATTTCCTTTATTATTTATCCTGTTGGTATGAATAATAACTCAGGTATCTGGAATGGCATGATTCATTTTTGCTATACAACACATGTTATAGTTTCTTAGGAATGAGATGAAAGTAATGGGCATCTTAGGACAAATGACTTCTTAAAAAGAAATAAAATCTTTATAATAAGTATTTTTAATTCAATTAAAGTTTTTTACCTTCCATAGGTAAGTTAGGAGTAATAATTCAATCAAAATCAAATCTTTAAGCATATATCTGACATAAGAAAAACAAACCCTTTACTTATCCATAAATGTTTCTTAGTAGCAAGTAATCTTATGTGCACTGGAACACAAGAGAGAGCAAATCGCTGATTAACTGGGTAATTCCAGCAAAATTATTTTTGTAATTTTATCCTGGGCAATAGTGAAATTGAACACCTGAACTAAGCCTAGCAGCTTAAAATATCCACTTCAAAAAATATCACCTTGCCTACCTCTTGCACATAAATCATAGAGTGCCCCCTTGCCTATGCAGCCCTTACCTTCTCAACTGCTAAAAATTGCTGGCATCATTAACTCACTTCATATTATGCTATTTCTCTTTCTGCCAAACCTGTCACCACCTCATTTTCTCCTGCATCCCCCAGTTTGACAGATGCACTTGCAGCAATACGCTTCTAGTTTTTGACTTATTCAGAGTCTGCTATATTGCCAGCTTCCTCCTGAGAGCGCTGCTGGATCAGGAGCCTGCTTGCTGTGCTTGCACTGAGAACTAAAAGAGAGTTCCAAGCACCACAAGAACTGCAATATTGTGTCCTACAGAAATGCTGCTTATTTCCAGCTTAACACATGCTGTGCAGATTTATCCATGATTTACAGAAACAACTGACTTTTCCAAGTGAAATGCATGCAGCCCACATTACTGTGGTCTAGACAGCTCAGTCTCACTGACAGGAGTAGGGAACACACCTTATTTGTACACAGTCCATACAGAACATTGCACATGAAGTACATTCACAGCTTCTGAAAAATCAAGCAGATTTTTATTCTGTGTTATTTGTACGTGCCTGACTTTTAGAGCTGCTGATCATAGTTATTCTTTTCTGTACTTTACAAGACCTTGTATAAAACTGGCATATAAGAAATGAGTTTCATTTTTATTTTAAAAATAAATTTTAAAAGTGAATCTAGTCTATAGTACTGATTGCAGCATGGATAGATTGATGTGGAACTCTATCAAAGTCATGAAACTGCTGATACAACATAAATTCAGTACGGAATTAAAGGATAATTAATTTTAAAAACTCACACTATTTCTAGAAAACCTTATAATCAAGCAAGTTTTGTGACATTGTTAGACCATATGTAATTCTGATTAAAAGCTACTTGTAAAAATATAAAGTAAATTAAACCATTTGAAAAAATCTTAAAAAAAACAGTTACAAATATTAAGTTGGGGTGTCTTTAGAGGGGTGTATCAAACACTAGTCAGCTCTGTTCAATCCTTTAGAAATGGTCAAAAATTACTATATTGACAAAAGGTATACTGATATTGGCTGGTAAATGTGCAGGATAGACCTTAAGATATACTGTAGTGCTTTCTTTCCATCCAGTAAGAGCCAAAACATACTGTTTCTACTACCTTATCCCCTTATCCTTGCCACAAGCAAGGAAACCTTGTATCCTATGCAATTGTTACATCTCTCAAGCTACTGAGTGTTTAACTGAAAAATAAATAGTGTTTAAATGTGTGGATGATACACAAATATGCAAGCAAAATCAGTAATATAGCCCAGATGTGGCTGCAGACAAACAGAAACTGTTTACACAAATTACTCTTATTTTCTTAATACCTGTCTTTGGTTTTAGTCTGTCTTTGTTTCTAGTCTAGATGGAATCTCAGAACTATTTCTGAGTAATATCTGCCAATTTAATTAACAGTCTGTTTATTCCTTCTTCCAGATCATTAATGAAGATATTAAATAAGACCAGTTCTAACACTAATCCCTGAGTGTCTTGGCAGATATCTCTCCTCAGAACATAATTCATCATACCCTTTGTTTGGAGACTGTTTGGATTATACAGTTGATGCAAGAGGATGCTGCCCACCTGTTTGGGTATGTTATCCACAGGGAACATATTACACCAATTACAGGAAAACTTCCTTGACTTTGTTTGCTTCTTGCTGCAAGCCAGAAAATGAAGAGTGTTGACAAGTTTCCAGAGAAGAGCTCTAAACCTGAGAGACAGTTCAGCAACAAGATCACTGCAAATGCTCTTCATGAAAGCAAATCCCTTTTTGAAAAGAAACCATACTGAATTAACTGAGCTAGAGAGATGCAAACTCTCTCTTAAGATAAAGAAAAGAAAAAACGAAGAAGACTCAAAAACTTCAACTCCTAGAAGAAAGCAACCTATTTTTCTTAAAGTGCTCCCAAAGCAGAGCATATTAGGCTGAAAGTCAGCTTCCTTCACATCTTTGATGGAAAAATCTATTTAGCAGTAGCTGAACTGTATATAAGTTACTTTGGAGAGATACTTTTACAGATGGAGGATTCTCAGGATGATTTCCCCCCCAGAAGACAATGATCTAAGCAGTGCTGCCAACCCTACATGGTATCACCGACTCTTTTTTAGCAGTTGAATCCCTTCCTCTGTCATAGCTCGTTGGTGTACTTTTCCTTTCTGGCAAATCAGCATACAGACGGTCAAAGCAAGGTTTTTTACCATTTGAAAAAATAAATATCAAATAAGACATTTTGTGGTCACTGTGAGTTTCAAAAGTTTTTATTCTGTTTGTGTAAATATTTTACATAATCACTCTTGAGCCATAGTGGAAGCTCCTCACTATTACAAGAAGAGTCCAGGGGCTCTACACTTCAAAGCAGCAGCCTGCTAAAACCTAAGACTTCTGTAGCTGGTGTTGTTACTGTGTACTTTCATGATTCAGATATTATTCATGCAATTTGTGGATATAAATCCTATATATTCTCATGCAGTGGGCTTCTGAAGTCCACTGAGAGGCTGTCTTTGTTTTATTTTATGCAGTTCTTTCCTTTTTTCTCATCGGATTCTATTTAGTAGTAATCAACATTAACCTTAACCTTTCCCTAGTCACTCCAGTGTCTAAAACCTTTTACAGTGATGACGCTTTTATTCACTGGTTTATGCAACTTCTATTTCCATTAGATCTGACTTATGATGGGTAGTAGAACAAGCAGAGTCCACAACTACTTTATCAGCAACCCTCCTTTGCCTCTGATGGGCCACACTCTAACTACAAAAATCTCACCGTCTGCATGAGGGAACTGAAGGCAAAGAGTGAAATATTCTAAACAGTTCAAAATACCCAAAGGTGAAAGGAATAAATCATTCATAGTATTGAAGTGTTGCCAATCCTTACATTGAAAAAAGTGCATCCAAAGGCAAGGTTTTGTCCTTTTGAACGTTCCAGTACTCCTGTCAAATGTCTTCCTCATTAGCTTCTATCAGGTTATACCCTGCCAAATAAACTTGTTGTCAAAGCAACATTCTCCCCACTTCACAAATCATGAGATACTTTATTGCACAGAAGCTCATCTCTTACTGCTGCAGCAGTTTAATCAGCAACTCTTTACTGGCAATCCTCTGCCAACACCTGTTAAATACAGTATTTCGCTATCAGAAGGGGGAAAAAATAACGTCCAAAACGTGTACAATAAAATTTGAAATTTGTTTAAGTAGCATGAAGAATTTCACACAGAATCCAGCACCACAGCAAGAGCAATCTGGCTGATGAACAGCTGGTGTAGATCTTAGAATCACAGAAAACAAGCAGATTAGAAAGAGAATTCTGCTGTTCACCTAGTCCAACACTCCACTCAAAGCAAGGCAGTACTCAAAATGAGATCAGGTTCCACAGGGCTTTTCCCAGGAGTATTCTCTAAGGGTGGAGATTTCACATGCACCCTGGACATTCTTCTCCTGTGCTTAACTCCTTTTCAAATCCTTTTCTGAAAGGATTTGATGTTGTGTTGCCTCTTGTCTTTTGCTGTGGGCCTCTGAGAAGAACTGCATTCTTAACAACTTCCCCTTTCCTTAAGCAGGTGAAGACAGCAATTAGAGAACTGTAGGAAGCCTTGCCCTTCTGTTCCGCTAAGCAAACGGCGCTTTCTCAGCTTCTCTCCGTCCATCTTGTTCTCCAGCCTCCTAAACATATTGGGGGAGCCCGGCTGGACTCGCTCTGGTTGCAAACGCCTTCCTGTGCTGAGGAGCGCAGAGGTGCAGGCGGGAGCCTGGCTGTGGCTCGCCGCGGTGACACTGAGCAGGACCCGTCGCAGTCCGTGGTCCCGCCGCTCCCGCGTCCCGCGTGCCGTGCGCCCGCGCTGCCACCAGGGAGCGCTGCTGGATCGTCTGCCCCGTGGCCAAGGGACGCCCGCAGGCCCGTCCTGCCGCGCCGCCTCCCCGACAGTCAGTCAGTCAGTCAGTCAGCCCCTGGGCCAGCATTTGTTCCACGTGATTATTCCACCCCTGGAGCTGGGTTTTGAAAAGGAAGCATCTTCTCGCTTCTATACAAGCCAAGGCTTCTCTGTTTCCGAGTTTCCTCAACACTACAAAATACACCACATCTTATACGCCCTGAAACCCAGCAAGTCTTTTGCCAGTTCTAGTCTTTGAGGCGCACATTTGTTTTCTATTTTTGCTTCCTTCTGCTCCTTTTCCTTCTTACCCCTTGAGGAAAAAAAAAAAAATCTTCGCTGGTCCTTCTCCACTTTCCAAAGCCCTACCTGGCTTGAAAGCCAGGAATGAAATGAAAACCTCAGCTGCAATAATGATACACTGCTCCTTCCAGCCAGGAGGAAAAATCTTTTTCAACTCTCCACAAGGAGAGGCAGAAATTCATAAAGAGCTAAAGCTCTTTATTCTACATCAAAACTGTCTCTAGCCTTTACCAAACCCAGCAAGACCTATCCTTTCCTTCCAAACTGTTATCCTGAACTAAGATTCAAGAATAAAGTGGTAGCTATAAACTCTTCAGGCCAGGCAGGAAGCCGGACACCACTTCTGGGCAAAATTAATACTTTGGAAGACAAAATTAGAAATAAAGTTCATTAAATGGGACATTCACATTACTTCCATTAGCCAGTTTTGCATTCTTTCTTGCTGATAAGGGTGCAAGTAATAAATAGGGAGTCCATCCAGTTTTGTTTAATTTACTGGCATTGTTTGAGGAGCTATGAATCATGTCAGAGATTTAAAGGGATTACTGATAGAGAAGAGCGTAACCTTTCTTCCAATACAACAGCTGTTCTGAAAAATTTCCATAATAACAGTTGCTTTTAATTATATAATGAACTGCAAAGCCTTTTTACCTTCATGTCAATAATGCAGGTTTGATTCAAAAGTTGCTGAAGAGATAATCCTCTGCCTTTTTTGTCAAGGCCAGTTTGTGAATAGCAATTATTTAAATCCCAATGTCACAATTTTTGTCAAGGGAAGGAAAGAATAGTCTTTATTTCCCTGGAACTTGGACTGAGAAATTACAAGCAATGCTTGGAAAACATTATTCTCATAAGAGTCCTCCAAGAAATGCTACTGATGCCTAAACAGACACAAACACATTTAAAATAAAAATATCAGAAATGTGGCACAGATATGAGAAAAAAATTGTCCTAAAATATCTAGTCAAACACTACTGATAAGAATAAATAATAAATCTCTATATCTAGAATTGGTGTGTTTTACTAAAGAAGGATTATTTTTACTAATTTTCAAGGCCCTGCCAAGTCAGGGAAAATTGCATTTCTTTATCTTCCACTCTTCCTGCTTCTCTCTGTGATTGAATACTGGCCTCTGACTGCTTAATGCTTATTCATTCCTCATTTTCTGGGCAGATCACTAGTTTGTGAAGATAATTAGAACCCCCTGCTATTTCTTCTAAGCCTTGAATCTTCAGGCTAATTAAAATGGAGTGCTGCATATATACATGCAGCTGACAAAAGCTTGTAGCAAGGTACTAGGAATCATACTATTTGTGTAACAGAGAAGTAAAAACTGGTTGCATCTGCTACGACAGTTTTTGCTATGGCCCTCAATGTATTTTGCCCATAATTTGTGTACTGCACTGAGCATTTCTGAAGAAATCCATGTATTTACAGATCTTTTTCTCCAGTTTTTCTTTCTAACAAAAATCCCAAACTAAGTTTATAATAGTTAGATCTCAGATGTCTGATATCAGATATAAGTAGTCAAAAAATACGGTTTCCTGCATTCAACTTCAATGTTACATAGCCTTGAGGATACAGAATCACAGAATCACAGTCACAGAATCAATTGGTCAGGTTGGAAGGGACCACAGTGAATCACCTGGTCCAACCTCCCTGTTTAAGCAGGGCCATCTTAGAGCACATTGCACAGGATTGCATCGAGATGGTTCTTGAATATCTCCAATGAGGGAGACTCCACAGCCTCTCTGGGCAATCGGTCCCAGTGCTTCGTCACCCGCACAGAAAAGAAATTCTGTCTCATATTCAGGTGTACATCAGTTTGTGCCTATAACCTCTTGTCCTATTGCTTGGCACCACCAAGAAGAGCCTGGCTCCATCCCTTTCAGATCCCCTCACCTTTCCTTCAGATGCTTATATATATAAATGAGGTCCCCTCTCAGCTGTCTCTTCTCAAGGCTGAACAGGCCCAGCTCCCTCAGCCTTTCCTCATAAGAGAGGTGCTCCAGTCCCTTAATCATCTTCATAGCCCTCAGAAGGACCTGCTCCAGGAGCTCCATGTACTGAGGAGCCCAGAATTGGACACAGCACTCCAGATGCAGCTCACTAGGGCCGCTCTTGACCTGCTGGCAATGCTCTTCCTAATGCACCCCAGGATACCATTGGCCTTCTTGGCCACAAGGGCACACTGCTGGCTCAAGGACAGATATTGGCCACTAGGATCTCCAGGTTCTTCTCCACAGAGCTGCGTTTCAGCAGGTTCGCCCCCAGTCTGTACTGGTGCATGGGGTTATTCCTCCCCAGGTGCAGGATGCTGCATTTGCCTTCTAGTCCTTCATCCAAGTTTTCTCAGGAAGCTAGGTTTCTGCTGTAGCCAATTATCTGCCCCTAGAATGTGCTCACAAATCAAGACCTGAAGATGTGAGTTTCTTTATACCTCATTTGTAGACGGAATTGTTTACCTATCTCTACATATCTTGCTTTCAGAGTGTGCTACAAGAGATATAATTTCTTCAGGTCAACTTTTGAACAAAAACATGGTGAGGAGTGCAGTCTCACTTGCAGTGGTCTCTGCAAGTCTCTTTCCTGCTGGCTTAAAATAGTCACACAAGAAGTAATATACCTAGGTTCAAAGCACTCCACATGATTTGGAGCAGCATATGGACTGTTGATCCCTTGCTACCTAAGGAAGTGTCATTATCACTGGGTTATTAGGTACTCTGATGGAAAAAGGAAGAGGAATCTTTTAGTCATAAAACACTTCCCTTCAATTAAAAAAAAAAAAGTGTGTAGATGGATACTGAATACTTAATAACATAACTTAATAACTACACCATAAAGACACAGATTCACTCCCAAAAAGCCCACATTAAATTCATAATCTCAAAAGATCCCATTACAATTAATGGCAATATCACAGCCTTAGTCCAGAGATAGTTCTATTACATAATTTAAAGTCTGAGGTGGCTATGTTCTAAAGTCAGATGTTGAAAATTATATTAGATAATTCCAGGTTAATCTAAATGACCTTGGTACTAGTCATTGCTCAAGTTAAAAACAAAGTATGCAAAGAAAAGGCATTCTGATAAGCAGAATGTAGTCTCAGTCCAGAACACTGTCTTTGCTAGTCTACTGCATACTTGCTCAGGAGTTAGAAACTCTAGGATTAATTGCTCTCCAATTCCCAGGGGAAAGATGCACAACTGATTGTCTAGGTATCAATGGATTGCTACAGCAGCTTAAAGAAGCTACCACATTTTCTTTTTTGAAAAAATTTACTTTGCTCAGATATCTAATTAAAGGAGCTGTTTCGTGGCTATGGAGCCAGACTGCAGAGGCATCTAGGAAACTTTATGGCACTTCCAGACAGTACCTGGCTCAGCATACAAGTGAATCCTGTTCTCAGATGTAACTCACCCCTTACACTACATAAGGAAAATAGGTGACTGCTTGAAGTTACACAGCAGGGTATCCAATAGCAGAAACTAGCATTGTTCCCGTGTGGCTAATGGAGAGAAAGACCCAATGAGGCCTGTGCTCTAAATCACTGTCTGGTAAGGTGCCTACCTTTTGCCATTGATTAAATGGAGAGTTCAGAGTTTCCTTTACCTTAGAGATATAATATAGTTGAAGAACCTCAATTATTACTGAATATTAGAGAGTGTGAATAGGTTGCATCCCTCCTTTCAAGTCTAACTTCCTCTTGTGGATTTAACCCTTTGGTCTGATCAGTAGAAAAAGTCAGATTTAAGACAGATTATTTCTGCTTTTTCTTTCTTTTTCTTTTTTTTTTTTTCCCCCTCTCCCAGCAAAGGCCAAGAGAATAATATGGTTTGAAAGTCTCTTAGGACAGAAGTATGCTCTTCAATTTTGAAAGCAATCCATATCTAACTCCCGATTGAAAATGGCAAAATTACTCTGCTGAAAACTAACATGTCAAGCTAGCCAAGATATTCAAAGGTGATTACTTTTTTTCATCTCTAGGGAAATCAAAGATTAATATAGAGATAAGAAGCTATTTTTCTAAAACAGTGGTGTCTTGCTTACAGCCAACCAGTCAGTGAGAGGTGAACCTGAATATTGTGACAATATTTAAAAATTAGTAATTTTTAAAAATATAACTGCACACATAATTAAATGGTTTAGGGTTTTTTACACCCTCTGTCTGTCTTACTCTAAAGCACATCCTGCTCTGGCAACTTGAATTACAATCTATTCAACTTCTATAAATAATTCAATTTCTTGTTTAGTATATGAATTGGAACACTAAGAATACGCTTATCTCTGATCAGTTTTCAGTAGGTAGAAATTAGAATAATATTATTAAATCTCAACTATTCATTTTACTTTCAAATCATTAATCCATTAATTACAAGTATTCTGAACACACACTTCACGTTCAGTGAGAATGGTATGTAAGTTGTAGCATTTTACTATGGCTGCAACAATGAATTAAATGCAAGAATCTCCCACACTAAAACTGTTACTCACAACTTGGTTAATAGTTTTATATTGGTACTTCACTGCAATTTCCAAAGAACCTCCTTGATCTCTTTCTTTACAATAACTGCAGCTGTAAAAAAAAGTTACAATAGTATGGGCTTTTTTGTAATGGAAAGCAAGACCTCTCCGTGAATAAAAGCATTCCAACACTCAAGGCTTTATTTATTTTGAGATAACTGACAAAAAATAATTTAACTATGCATCCATAACAATGATGCATGACCTTCAAAATTTACAGGCAGACCAGGAATTAATAATCAGAACACATTCCCTGAACAGTGCAACTATTTGGATTAATTGCATTAAGAGACTTAATTTTGAAGGATTTGGGAATGTTTTTGCAAGGTTTAGGAAGGATTTCATTGGGATTACATGATGAGCAATTTTAAGTGTGCTTAACTGTTCACATTAACTCTCTAGGCAACCATGAAACAGATCAGTCATCAACTGCTTATTAATTCTTATCCAAGATTTTGTAGCCATAAAGGGAGTATCTTTGTAATTCACTGTATACTTTAACCAGCCAGCAGAAAAAAACCCTTAGCAAGAATCTCAATGCTGATGTTGTTCTTCTGACTGTTGGATTAGAACAGGGTGTGCTTGTACTCTGCATATGTCCGTTCTCTTCTGTTCGCTTGTGTTGCCTTCAGAGAAATGTAACTTTACTATTTCATTTAAAATGATATTCCATTTAAATTGGTCTATATTTGTCATATGATAATATTCCTTTATTCAAAGCTCTGTTAATTGCAAATTTAACTTAGGTATTTTAACTGAGCACCAATGTCCTAAGACTAAGATATTAATTCAAGGGAGAAAATGTGCATAAACCAAAAAGTTTTAGGAATTGGATGTCAGTAGCTCTATTTGTCCAAAATAACCACATCAATTTTATAACCAATGTCCTGTGACATGAACTGATACAAAAAGCCAGGCAATTAGGTCTTCTACATAAATTCTGGAAAACTGAATTTAAAAAAAGGTTTGTATACTTTTCATAATTCTGGAAACCTAAAGTTTTGGAAAAAAATGTACTTTTCTCTTTTTCTTTTTTTCTAATGAGATCACAACTGTAGTAATATACCAAAATGTGTGTCCAGTTCTGACCATGCTGTGTAGATGTGGAATTGAAAACACAATCTACTGAAAAACATCCATTTATGAAAACCCTTACTATGAAAAACATTGTATTTGATAGCCAAGTAACAGGAACTATTGTCTGTACTTTTAAGGTGCTTAGATATGAATATTTAACCCCAAGTTATGTACCAATTTCTAACTGCTTGGAAGAACAGTAAGGCAGGATTTAAGGGCAGCAGAAAAATCGGTTTGTGTTTTGCATACCATTTTTGAACATTGGTGATTTCTCTCTGATAAGTTTAATTCTCTGGCTGACAATTGTCTCATTGTTTTAATTTTGAATGATCAGAGCAAAAACATCACTGAGAAAAAGAAAAAAGGCATTTGCAGCACGGGTAGCATACCCAAACCTTAGTGGAATACGTGAATTATGTTTTATTTAGCCACTTCCTTTCATGTAAAAAAAAAAAAAAAAGTTATTCTTTTAGGAATTTTGATTGAACCCAGATAGAAGATTGTATATGGACTTTTTATATAAGAAATAACATTCAGAACTTTCATCAGCATGAGTATGCCTTATGAGGCACCAGTGTCTCATGTTCTACCTTATGTCGCAGTACCGACTTTTTTAAAGACTGAAACTAAATTCTAATTGTGCACCTAGTAAGCCTTAAAAGAAGACGCACTTGCGAGAGTGTTTTAGGAAGACTGCAAGAGCTACCGAGGTATCCGAGAGCACTACAAACCCGCACGCCCGTAGGAAACAAGCAGGATGTGAGGTGTTATCTCCGCGGCCCGGAGGCGGTGTCGCCCCGGGCGAGCGGGAGATTCGAAGGGAGGCGGCGGCGCGGGGCGGGGCGGGGCGGCCATGGTGGAGGGCCCGGGCTGTGCCCTCTGCGGGGAGCGCCTGCGGGCACGGCTGCGGCGGGGACAGGCCGTGCGGGGAGCGCGGGGCGGCGCCGTGAGTGACGGGCCGGGGCCGGGCGCAGCGGCTCACAGCGCTTGAGCTCCTTGGGGCAGAGCACAGCGCCGGGGGGGTGGTTGGTGCCCCCCCGGCTGCCGTGGTCTGTGGGTGGCGGTGGGTGTCATCCGTGAATACTGTCCCTATTCTTCCTTTGACTTATAAAATATTCCTGTCATCATCATCGTCATGGCTAGGCCTCGCGAACGAAGATTTGTGAAGGACTCTGCCCACGCTTGCTACAAGCGCGCTCAACGTAGTAAATAAACAGGCCTTGGCAGGTCGGGTGTGTAAAGAGGTGGTGAAGCCGTAGAAACAGGAGCTTTAGGAAATTATGAGTGAAAACTTTCAGAATCGCTCTTGTTCGCTTAGGTAAATTTCAAAATATCCTTTCGCTTCAGGAAACCTGAAACACAAGGAAAGTTATTATTAATCTTAATTTTTTATAATCTCTTAAATCTTTGCATGTGCTAGATGATCTTTAAGGTCCCTTCCAACCCAAAACATTCTGTGATTCTAGTCTGAATGAAACACAAGGGAGAAAGGTACATGTTTCACAGATTTCACAGAATACCCTAAGTCGGAAGGGACCCACAGAGATCATCGGTCCAACTCTTAAGTGAATGGCCCATATGGGGATCAAACCCACAGCCATGGAGTAATTAGCACCATGTTGACCTGCAGAAAGGGAGCTTTTACTTCTATAATTATTTTTTTTAAAGTAATTCTAATTATACCAAGTATTTAAATAAAGACATCTGCTTCAATGTACACAATATGTAGTTTTCCCACTAGTTTTCATCCTTTTTGTTGACAGCATAAAATAATTCACTAGTATAAAACTGCCAGGGGACCTTCTAGTGGGTGGAGATGTCAGGATGTTAGTAAGCAGGCCTTAGCTGATAAGCTGTGAAGGTACAGTCCTCTGGTTTTCATTAGAGAGGTAGCTAGGGTATTTTTTTTTAATGTCTGGTTTTGCTCATCTGTGAAAAACTGTGTGTTTCTTGTGGCCCAAGTAAATATATTGGGTGCCTCCAGACAGAAAGTTGGGGAATTTTTCCCCACCTTCACTGTATATAAGGAGTTTGTGATTAAGGCACGATAGGATAGTACTTCAATTGAACAATTTAAGGGAGAACGTGGTTCAAGATATGTCTACCTAAGGTATGTCTAAGATTAGTCTTTACAGGTTTATATCTTTCAGGACTAAGCTTTTTGAAGTAAGAAGTTATGTTGCTGAGGTTTCAAAAAAGAAATTTCATTGCCTCAAATAGACTCAAGTTCATAACTTTGTACAGTAAAAGTCACCTCAGAGCAGACTATTCATTGGCAAATTATCATCCTAAGAGCCTTGTCCTCTAGTAGTGTCCCCATTGCTGTTCACCTGCTTCTGAGATTAGACTTTCAACTAGTAGGAGGAGAGAAATATCTATGTGGGCTCAGTGGAAGGTTTTCTGTGAAAATATGAAACACTGTTTTCTGTTTCCCATGTGAAACATTGAAAGTGTATTATCAGCATTTGGAGACGGATATACAGCAAAATTGACACTCTGACATGTTTTTAATATTCAAACTGTATCTGTTTAGTTTACACCACCCTGAAACTCTTATTGTAAATTCATGACTTGAAGGAACAGGGATAAAATACCCTGAAAAAAAAAGATGTGTTGTTTCAATTAGGAAAAAAATTGAGCTAAGTTATGATAGCATTAGCAATAGTGACTGCTTCCTGGGTTAATAGTCCCATTGTTTTTGGTAGAATTGCTTAAAGAGAAAATATTTAATGTTGTCCAAGTTGAAAAATTAGTTCATATATCTGCTTGCTGAATGTGTACTGATGCTAGAATCAAAGCAGTATAAATTCTCTTTAATCTTTGTGTGTGTGTGTGTACTCATTTTCCAGACTGCTGCAAGTGAGGAGAGAATCTCTGGTCACGATTTCCTTGTTGGACATGTCTACAGGGGTGTGGAGACATTGGGAAAGGAACTTTTTATGTATTTTGATCAGAAAGCTTTGAGGTAAAAACTGAGAAAAAGGCTTCCTGTGCATTCAGACTGATTGTATTTGGTGGGTCATCTTGTTTTTGCTAGTGTCAGTTTCAAAGATTTGAAAGCATTATGGAGAAACTTCTCATCAGCCTCTTTGCAATGCTGGAACTACTGATATGGTCATACATTTTCTCTTAGTCTAAGATTTCATGAAAAGGTATCTGAAAAGGAGACTTAGTCTTTAAAATGCTTTGTTTCAAATAGGAAATAGTTGTTACAGTTCTAGAAACTGTATTTAAAGAAGTCTTGTTAGCCACGTAGAAGATGGGAAACCTTGTAGAAGTTATGTATGGGAAAGGTCTCTGTGTAGAAGGCAGAAATTACTTATTATCTGATGCTGAAGATCTTAATTCTCTTGTTTTAAAAATGCATCTTGTGCATCTTAAAGATGTTAAAGGGGAGTGGACGAAGGCTTCAGAAAATGTGTCTTACAGCAGTCTAAGATGGGCTGCCAGGAGACGAAATAAGAAATACACCTTCAGAGGATGTATTATTCTTTATTAAAGTTAATCTTAAATATAGAACTTTCTTGTCATGGGGAAAGTTACTGATATATAGATTCTATATCTGCACACAGTTTCTTAACATAACAAAACCAGCTTTTCTCTTCTGCTAAGATTACCTGTAAAAAGCTGGTAGTCATGCTGACATATCTTATGAAAGACTGGGCCATGAAGGCTAATTAACTAATTTTATTCTGTTGGATTTTCTCAAGTGGGGAGTGACTTCCTGATGGGAGAAGTTAACCTGGCCATTAAATTGTTTTATGCGGTTCGGCTACTGCTTACCTGACTTGCAAAAAAGGAAGATACTTCTGAAATGTTGCCATGCTGTGGATAGTAATTAGAAACTCCAGTTCAGTGTATTTGCAATCTGTGGTAGACAGTAGAAGCTTTTGGTTTTTAGAGGTACAGATGAGCAAGGATACCTTCTGAAGAAATTAGTATTTCTACTTTTTGATGTCCATTTAAACAGGGTCATTAAAATCACTGAAGAAAGTAAATTTTTTTTCATTTCAATTTTTTGCCTTGAAAGTCACTTAAATAATCAATGAAAATTGGAAAAGATTCTTTGATAGCTGCAAGTTGTGCAGCAGAGACTTTTGTGGACTGAGTGTTTTGCCATAGAAATGATACAGTTATGTGAGAGAGCTTGCTCTGAGCTAGATTCCTATAATCTGCTATTAATGTAATTTGGAGTGATGAATGGTTTAGAAAAGTTTCTGAAAATTGATAATGCACATATATTTTTACATAACTGATAATGGACTAAAATATTCTTAGGAAACAGGTAACTGTTGACTCCAAATCCCTTAAAGGAAAAACATCCACTGTCTTGACTTGAAATTATATCTTAGCCCTTAGAACTTGATAATGTGAATTGTCGCTGTTTTTTGCATCTCCAAGTTGTAGTCAGTCTGTGCTGCCAGAAATCTTTTATTTTTATGGGGAAAAATGTTTTAAATATAAGCAGATCCTTGCAATATTGTGTAGCACTAAATAATTCTAAAGTTTCACCATTTATTTTAAAACAACAAAACAATAATCAGCTCCTTATTATTAGCTATTACTGAATAACAGACCCTAGGTTTAATTAGCATGGCTTTTTTATTTGTAATTAAAATTAGAAGGTTTCTGTTTTGCCCTATTTCAGGACATCAAAGGTAATGAAACACTTCAGAGTGAAATTTTATAGATTTCTTAAGGCTTTTGAATGTAAAAATGTAGTAATGGCTCAATTATTTTTTCTAGTCGTGGACTGACAAGTCACTAAGATAGCTAATAGTTGTGATTCTTAATGTTCCTTTTAAACAGTATACTGGAGCTTGGTAAATTGAAACCATCAGCTAATATTGTGAATGCCATATCTTCAAAAATAACTTTCTGGAAGCATTTAGTACATTACCATTTGCTAGCAAGATGCAAGAGTTTGGTTTAAAAAGAAATTTGTTAAAGTTTAAAACTAAATTTGGCTAGTTAAGCCTGTGCAGTACTATTCATGGCACTTGAGAATTGAAAATGGTGATTGAAAATAAAGGTGGCTGAAACAACTGCATCACCTGAACTGACTTGTAAGAATAGTGTTTTAGAAAGACACAGGTTTTTTAAAAATGAAAAAAAAAATGCTATGAGGAAGTTACTTAGTTACCCTTAAGACTATGCCTAATGACATGTCTTAACCCATCTGTAAATATTTAAAATGCCTGTCCTTCCTGAAATGTAAGAAAGAGGGGTTGAAAGGAAATGTACACCATATGCTGCATTTTTTTCGTCATTTATGTAGTTTAATCTTTAATTCTTTTTGTAACTACAAAATGATCCACTTTTTCTGTTATACAGTGTATAGTAGTAGTAGGACATGGTTTTTAGGACTTGAATGTACAAGCTGAATTCGTAATAAAATGTATGAGATAATAGTCAAACTTGTCCTTTGCTCAAGCATACTAGCTCCTGGTAGAATATATTATAAAATGTAAGATCTCTTAAAGCATTAGTGATCAGTAAAATGAACGCTTGAAAGAGTCTATTCTTCTACTTTGCCATCTGTGCATTTTTCAGTTTATTTCTTTTATTAATTTTTAATCGACCTGCAGCCTTTGCCTTCGCTGTAAGCAAAGGAAAGCAGAAGACAACATATGGCAAATATTAATTACTTTGTTTATGGTGTTATTGGATGTAGTTGCAATGTGATAACAGGGTTGGCAATGTGGGGACTGAAATCTTTCCTTTCGTACAAGATGACTTCTGCCTGATTTAACAGAAAATTGCCTGGTAAAGTGCCCTCATTTCTTTCAGGCTCCCTGAAGGTTTAAGGACTTATGTTGGAAGACCAGCATGTCAAGTGAAAAACATTCTAAGTGCAACACACCAAAAAAGTGTGTTACTTAATGATCAGGTCTGACTTCTATATAATGAATTCTGAAGGCTGCTGGAAAACTGCCATGTTTGGAAGTGGTTTTGATTTGGGGAGGGTTCTTTCTTCTCTAGTAATTGAGTGCTATGTAAGTAAATAGTATGTTGCTGTATTAGTGGTAATAACTAGAATTAATGTACATATATACTGACTTGGTTCATAAGGTTCATAAATTCAAAAAATAGACTGGTGTTATGCTTGGAAACATTGTTAACTTAAAATAACTATAAAAGCTCTCTTTCTCTCCAAGGATTCACTTTGGTATGAACGGTTCCATGTGCATTAATCGTGATGGAAGCAAAGACAGAAATGGAGTACTTCCAGTTTTGGAGATACAGCTTACAGAGGATACTGTTTGGTTTTTTGATGTGACAGTAGAGTATAGGTAAAGCAGAAACTAACCAAATTGAACTGTTTGATATATTTATTTTTATAACATTCTTTTAAGAATATAATGAATAATCACACACAAACTGTTAAGTACTTGGATACTATCAAGACAAAACTTTCTAAACATAGCATATTTATTGGTATGGTAATTTAGCTTTGTTACTTTGTATCAGAGCTTACATGCAGTTAAAGTAGTTCTATGCTGTAGTCTCATTAGATAGTGTCAAGACTGGGAATGAAAGTTCAGTTTAATTCAATCCTTAGATCTGAATGCTGAACTCCATTGCTCCTTTACTTTCTGTGCAGGTCTAGCTTCCTTAAAAAGAGTAACAACCTGTCATGATTACTGGCTTCAAATTTTTATGCTCCCAAGGTTGGATTTTTATTTTTCTTTTGGAATCAAATTGGTATAATTGTTCTAATTTACATTAAGTGGATCTTTATGTCTATCACCGTTGTACTTCACACTGCTAATAAAAATTACAGCAAGTTTGATTTTAAAGTGTTTGAGGCTCTTGAGAGAAAAGCAGCATGTAAATTCGAATAACTTATATATGCATGTTTAAAATTACAAAACATAAAACCTTATGTAAGTCTGAGACTTCTTGTTCTTATTATTTTTAAATGATTATGCTTAGCCTAATAAAATAAAAATGTATCTTAAAAAATATAAATATATATAGTCATGTAACTACTAGTGATAAACTACTATTGTATATATACGTTATATATAGGAGCTTATCTATCATTATTGTAGTATATTTACATATACATATATTTACATATATATTATATATATACACACACATATTATTATATGTTGTAACTACTGGACAATGTCACCAGTTAGTTATATTTGATGGTCCAAACACAGGGAGGGGTGGTTAATGTAATTTCTGTGCCTCTTCCTGTCACTGGTATTCTCATGGTTTCTATTATATGCATATAATATTCTATGATACTTTATTGTGTTCTTTTTAAAACCATGCTGCTATAGTGGAATATTTTAAAATAAAAATAAATCTTAATGAATATTTTCTCTTCCAGAAATGCAGCTGAGGTTGAGCAGAAAGTGAGAATGATGGAAAGCTTGGATGTCTGTTCTCCAAAGTTTAGCTTTTTAAGAGCAGAAAGTGAGATTAAGCAGCACAAAACCCGGATGTTGTGTGATGTGTTACTGGATCAAGCAATATTACCTGGAGTGGGAAATATCATAAAAAATGAAGCACTGTTTGATAGTGGTCTTCATCCAGCTGTTAAGGTGAATGAAATGTCTCAAGATGGTTTTTAATGACACCCAAGTATTAAGAAAGAGCCTCTGATAATAGGTCGTATTCATGAGGAAATTAGGAGGGAAGTAGGAGTTGTTAACTCTGCGTGATTCATTAACTCTTTGGTCAATATAGGGGAAGACAACTGACATTTTTACCAAGTCTTTTGCTTGGATGAGGGAATGCACATTGTTTGGTATGCAAGCAGTGAGTTTGTGTGGTGTAGAATGTGAACATGTACTGTTTAAATGAGATGATAATGCGAAGTCAGAATTATCATAACATGAAGCAATGCAGTTCCATATCAGTGTTCAAAGTGCACCTGCCTCAATAGGCCTTTTTTCTGTTGTCCCATAGCATTGTAATATTCTAAAAATCATTTTTGTCTTTCTTACAGGTTTGCCAACTGACAGATGAGCATATACGTCACTTGGTGAAAATGACACGTGATTTTACCCTGCTTTTTTATAAGGTGTTGGCACATGTTTCTGAGAAGCCTCCAAAACATGACTCTGGCACATTAGGTGTATGTGATCATCCAGTGAAAACAGTAAAAAGATGCAACAGGACAAGTGTTTCCATGAATAGGAGTGTTGAATTGTGTGCTCTTTATTAATTGTGAATTGTCAAATGATGGAAAAGTGGAGAAGTCAAGATTGTAAAAGTATGCACAGGTTGGCCCAGCAGAGTTTCACAGATGTTGCCTCAAGGCCAGTTCAATTTTTCTGTGCATGTGCTATAACGTCACTCTGACCATGCCAGAATTGATATAGGTTAAACACAAACTTAAATGTCAGAGAACATAAAGGTCACTCTTAAAACTCGGAACTAGATATTTCCCCAGGGAATTATGAAGGTAATTCATGTGACTTCCTTTATGAAATTTAAATAGCAAGTATATTTATTTGAATAAATGGATCATAACTTCTAGCAACTTATTTTTCCTTCCCTAACTGAAACAATGGTTTTGGTTGCTAAAGTGAAATAAATTACAGTTTCTCCCTACTGTCATAACTTCAGTAGGATTTAATTTCTTCCCCTGTAAAGTCTATAAGTCCTTGTTGCTCTTTAACTTTCCACAATAGAAAAAGAGAGAACTTGACCTAATCCTTCTACATTTTATTTCTTTAAGTTGCATGTGCAAAGAAATGAACAGCAGTGGTGAAATTCTTGTCTGTTTCTCTTGTCTTCATGAAAGCAAGGAGTAGTGCTGCTAAAAAGTCTCTTTTTTGGTAGGTTAGGAGGAGAGCACCTAATGTTCCTAATACCGTCTTTCAGTCATTAAGGCGAAAAATGTGATTTGTTTAATCAATTAGTCTGCTTAACTGTTTGCTTTCCCCCAACCCACTGAAGAGTCCTTTTAGTTTGTTGGCTGTGGAAATCTTTTCTTTCTCCAAACTTCACAGTGAAGTGTACCAGTAAAGAGATAGCATGCAGTTCTGCAACAACTATAAGACTAGGAAATCTAAATGTGTCACAGGCTTTTAGACTGATAATAAACAAATATTAACAAAAAGTTAAACTTTCTGTTGCTGAATGTAGCCATTTTTAAAACTTGTACAACCAACACTTAGCAAGTATTCAATGGTCAAGTGCTTTTAAGAGCTAGCCTCTCCTTCTAAGTCTCCTTAAAATACATGATGAAAATATGCTAATATGAGGCATAGTGCTCAGTAACTTTTTATAGACTGTTTTAGATTGTTTGTATCATTATAGATGCAAAGATGAAAAATCTCTTGTTTGTGTAAAAAGCCGTTGCTTTAGTTTGGTTTTTACATAACTGGATGGGAAAAAACTACTCATAAGAAATTGACTGTAAACCTCGAGAAAAAAGCAAACTGCTTGTGAATATTCATGTGAATATATATTATTAATTCCTTCTGATTGAATTACTAGGTTGTACTGGCACAGGCATTCTCATTCAGCAAGGCTGATGAATAAAAGCACAGCAGAAGCAAATATGCTGTGCTCAGAGACACCTGTACTTTGGGAGAACTCCAAGAGTCTTCATACATTATGGAGCTAGAGCTATTGAACCTTGCCAGAGCTGAGCTGGTCCTGCTGGGCCAGCTGTGGTACTGTTTGAACTGTGCCCAAGAAATTGCTGTTGTAGTGCAGCAACTCGTGTGGCTCTGCAGAGCTGGCTGAATCTCTACTGGGCTCTTGTTTGATTTTTTTACCACTTTTAACTATATGAATTGTCTCATGAGATGTGTCTGCCTGTCAGTTGTCTGGAGACTCTTTAGGCCACTGTGCCCTTGGGCTTGTACTGTACTTAATTTAGTATGACTTTCTGCCAGGATCTAGGGAGCTTACTGTACTGCCAAGTGGCTTTTCATGAGCCAAGTTGTCTGGCATGGGCAGGGCCAAGATGAAGCTGAGGAACTTTACTGGGCACCACCCAACATTTACAGAATCCCTGGAATATTTCTGCATTGCACAATTTTTTAGGTTTTGGGAAGGCGGATTAACCCAGATTGTAGCATGAGGTCTGAGCTGGCTCTGTGGTGTGTTTTTTGTTCTTTTGAGGGTGAGGGAAGGTGGTATTGGTTTTGTGGTTTATCTTTGTTTTATTTTTGTTCTCTGTGCTGCATTGATTGGACCTTATCTCTTCAAGAACACTCCTACAGGTGCCAGGTCAAAGATGACTGTTGTAAATGAGAGCTGGCTGGTCCAGCTGAACTCAGGGAGTTCCTAGCATGTATTTGCTTGCACCATGCTAGTATGGGGTTTTTTTTGTCTATCTTTTATTCTATTACGTGGAGAATTATAGACACTGTTATACCTGATTTGTCAATTTTTTACATAAAATAATATGAAATACAGATATAGCCCTTATGAGTGTGCCTTAAATATCTCCAGCTAGTCATTGAGTTGAGTTGTCAGTTTAGATAGGGTTATTTTTATTTTAGCTTCAGACTCACATAAAATTTATACTGAGTCTCTAACATGGATTTATACGTGTTCTGTTTTAGTGCCGCAAAACTGGGTCCCCACTCTACAAACACTACAAAGTGTACAAGCGCCCAGCCTGTGGTCAGTGCAGTGGGAACATCACTGTGTGTCGTTTAGGAGAGAATAACAGGATGACTTATTTCTGCTCCCGGTGTCAAAAGGTGGATCCCCAGCTTGTCAATCTCAGGTGTGATGGTAACTTTGTGACACTTTTAAGCACCTCAGAGTGTTGCTACAGTAAGAGGACATCTCTTTTCAAATAGGATGTATCCCTGTGCATTTTATAACTAAATAAACTTTATGCTAGATGAGGACAGGACACTTTGCAAAAGAAAAATGTTTTGGCCATTGGTATTTAAAAATGGTTAGAAGCTTTGATTCTTTGATACTATTTCTTTCAAAGGCCCCATCTGTCATGAAGTAGCTATTACTCTAATCAAATGTAGAAATTATAAAACAATTCAGAGTACTGAGAATTATTTACTGAAATTAATTCACTGGAAAAGTTGCCCCTTGTTCTTTGTGTTGTCAGTATAATGGGCTTGGATGTTTACATACAACTGAGTTGAATAGCATAAAGCAAGAATTTGTCTCTTTTTTTTCACAGGATAGCCCCTTCACAGCTGTGCATCTATGAAATTTTTTCTGGGTTTAGAGTTATACTGAGGATAACTAAAACTTCAGTAAATTTAGAGTGCAGCAAATATTGTAGGGGCTTAGGATTTTTTCTTTTCTTCCTCCTTATCGGTTTTAAAAAGCTTTTGCTACAAGTGTGCCATAGAGGCACTTTCAGTTCCCCATAAATTGTGCTAGCAGCAGCTTTCCTCCTTTTATTTCAGGAAAGCAGAAAATGCATTTGATATCACAAAGGGTCAAAAGGTAAAAGTTCCAAAAGCATCTTATTTGGGCTCAGATACCTAAGTTATTCTTGAAAATTTTCATCCGAGGCTTCAGAATTTTGTCTTTCTATACTGAGCTCTGTCAATCTAATGTAAGATACTGCTTCACTTTGCAAACTTTGCCTTCATTAGTGTGTGTGTGTGTGTGTGTCTGTATTTAGATAAGATTTACGGAACATATAAATCCCTCTCTTAGCTCCAAGCTTCTTTTAAGACTCAGATGGCTGAAAAGATTTTGGTTACAGCTTAAAAATCACTTTTGAGTACAGATCAAATATAGAAAATTCCACCATGGAAGATAAATATTTCACATGCTGATAACCCCAATCTGCTATATTTTTAGAAAGTAATAATGAGAAATATTTTGCAGAAGAATAGGAAGACAGCAATGTTCCATTGAATCAGATAACAAGAAAATGATGCAAGGAAAAAATCTCTCTCCCCGTTCTAGAACAAGTAGTAATTTGAGGGTTTGTTAGTGTATTTTTAAATAAATAATTAAACAGTACTGTATTTCAGTGAAAAACATTGTAGTAGTAGCTATAAAATACAAAGGCTTTTTCTTATGTTGTCTTTATCTTAATGGTCAGGTCTTTGTGTTCTATTGGTCTTTTTTCAATTACGCAGTAACCATTACCACCATGTAAAAGTATACGTAGCTCCAGTGATTTCTCTGCTATTCCAAGCTTTTCACATTTGAAGACTGGAAAGACCCCATGTAATCAGACTGACTTGCTTCAGATCATAAACTGTAGAATTTAACCCAGTGGTTTTTGGGTCAAGTCAAGTAGCTTGTGGTTTTGCTCAGCTGAAGAAATGAATCCATTATAAGCTTACCTCATTGAATTCAAATGTACCTTGAATCTTAAACATACATTTTCCTCCCATGTTTCATAAAATGGGAAGGGAGTGGGAGGGGTGACATGATGTAACAGGTGGACCAGAGGGACAACATGGAAGTGAACTCCAAAACATGACATGCTGAATATATTCAATCTAGTAAAGCATTTTTGAAAACTGAGTAGAACAATTGATCTAATAATGTGAAAATACCCATTTTAACATTTAGAGTTTGGCTGTATTGTTAGCTAGCCACAGAATTTTGGTGAATGCTACTGTAATGTCTGTTCTACCTCTTGACAGCACAGGATCTCTGTTATGTCAGCATTTCTCATTATCCTTCTTAGTTTTCCTGTTATGGAAGACGTGGTAGATAGTGGATATCTCTACCATTATCTTAGAAATCTAGTCAGATATAGAGACTAATAATTATGGGAAAAGTGATAGGTCAAAGGAGTGTCACACATATGTTCCTAACTACAGTATTTGCATTATTAATTGAAGTACCTAAATTCTTTAGATTAAAAAAAATCTCCAAAAAGTGCACAAAAGCTATGGAGAAAAACACTTGACAATTTATCAACCGTAAGTTGGTTGATAACATAGCACTTAAAAATTGAAGTACATAACTTAGTGAACAGGTAAGTTCAAGTTACATTTAACATGCTGTCAATGTTTGGATGTAGTGACTGTAAAAGAGTAACTATGATTCTAAATCAGTGTATCAACATAGGAGGTATTATAATTTACAGGAAAATCAATAGAACTAAATATTTAGAGGTACCTGGAGTATGGCTTTGGCTCACAAGTCACAGCTAGGATCCTTAATTCTGAACCAGCTCCTACATGTTAACAAGGCCTTCTAGCAAATGGTGACAAACAAGAGACTTTCTAACTTTTAAGGCTTTCAGAGCTGTTATGATAACAAAGAGGACTTACAGGTAGCATTTAAATGAGAGCAAAAAAATCAGTTTGCTAGATTGTGTGACTTTCTGCAGTTCAGTTTCTAAACAGTTCTTCATCCAGTAATGCATTTGTTACTAAGTGTTCTGTACAAGGGAGTGGGGAAAAAGCCCTGAAAACAGTCTCCCTTTCTCACCAAGTTTTTTGCTGCAGTACTTGAAAATGGTAGGGAATTTGAGAGGCTGGGGCATTGTGCTGGAGAGTACATCAGTTAAATAATTAACTTTCTGTCAATTTCTTGTTTAAATATTTTTATTTGTATTACTTCTGCAGCATCTGGAAAGATTTGCCCCTGAGTTAAAGAAAAAAAAACATCAAACTCGAACCATGACATGCTGTCCAAGCTATGATAGGCAGGCATAACACTCTGTACTGTTTGTTCTCTGCCCCTGTGCCTCCCTGCACATAGTGGTGTAAGGCAATTTGTAGAAGGAACGTCAGAAAACACTAACATCATTCTTTTGTTTCACAGCAAACTGCCAACTAGAAATAGCCTAATTGGCTGGGCATATGGCAGGGGGTCACGTTCTAATGAACATGTAGCTCAGAAATCTGAAGAGGAGTGGACGTGTATGCGCTGTACCCTAACAAACAAGCCTTCTGCTGAAATTTGTGATGCTTGTTTGACTTCAAGACCTGAAGGTACTGAAGGGTCGTCTGGCATCTATGCTGGGAAAGGGGGGAGGACTGTGGTTTTGATGTAGTTTTGAGAACTGTAGAACTGTCTTATTGTGAATCATATTTATATAACTTTAGCTAATTTGAAGTCAGATTTGGGGAAATCTTACACAGACAATCATGGAAACTGTCTTGTCTTACACCCTAAAAGTGTCTTCCAACTTTATGTGCAGGTGGGATTCTATAAATAAGTCTTTTCAGTGACCCTTTGTTTTTATTGGGGCAAGGAATGAGACACATCACCATACTTTCAACTCTTCTTAAAGTCATTCAAAGTTTGCTGCATAAGTCTGAATGAAAAAACAACAGGGGGCAGAAAAGTGACTGTTATTCTTTCATGTGAACAAAAGCAGTATATTTTGGTACTCTTTCCTAAAAGCATGTCAGTTTTTCAGGGGCTAGTTTTTTTTCCTCCAAGTTCAGAATAAAAATGATTCTGGACTTCTTACCTAAATCTGTTGTTAGTCTCTTGCTGGAGCTTCTAATGCTGTTATCTACAGGAAGTATTGCCTCCTTGCTTAATCCTTTTATGAAAGGAGTGATGTGTGTGAAACTCTTATCTCACACCAGCTAAAGTCCATTTCCTCAGGTCACGAATCAATAAAAGTACGTCTTTGTGCCTTACATGACAGTTTTTGCCAGCACAGGCTAATCTTGCATAATTCTTCTGCAAAATCAGCACCAGCAACCTGAAAATTTTAATCTGTTCCTAGAATCAGATTTACCAACTAACATTTACCCTGGAGTTAATACTGTCAGCTGGACCTTAAAATATTTAATGTCATGTGCACAAATACTTTATTTTAAGCTTTGAAACAAAATCTTATTCTTTCTCCTGGACTTATAAGTTATATATTTTTAAGTCTCACTTGTTTAGTTATATGCCATTACTGAAAACAGGCCTGGAATTTGAAGATGTATTGGACCTGGTGGAATTCTTTTTTTTTTAAAAAATAAGATTCATTTTTGCATCATAGGAGTGGTATTTGAATTTTTTTTTTAAAGATGGGTTTGCTTACCTCTCTTTTTCTCAAACTTTAAGATTTCTTGCCTTCTCACTTTGTTCAGTGTTTGTCTTTTTATTGTTTCTAAAATTAACTACTGTCAGCAGAAATGTTTCAATTTTTGAGGACAGAGTACTTGGTATGTAAAATTAGCTCCTGGCCATACAGCCAGAATAATTCAGTCTGTAGACACAGATAATTGCCATTATATCACAATTTCCTTGCTTCTTTGCTAAGTACAAGGCCAAGCTACTGTTCTTTCTTTAAAAGTCTGAATGCACTGAAACCAGTATGTTTCACTGTGCAGCAGTAGCAAAATGGAATGAGCCTGGAAACAAGTAATGTCCTCAGTAAACTGTACAGATTCTTATTTTGTTTAAGTGAGAATGCCTTTGGAGAGAGTGTGCTGTTCTGTGTGCCTTATCTACCTGCTTTTCTTCTACCTAATTCCCTCTTTTTTTGTATGGAGGGAAGATAGAAAAGGGAGACACGCTATAAATTGCCCACTAGGCAGGCCTCTGATTCTGTGAAGGAGCTGTTGTTCATGTCAGGAAATATGCACAAAGCATATGTCTGAACTGCTTGCTTCATAAAAGCCTCTTACAGTAAGGGAAGGACAGGAAAACTGAAAACACTAGAAAACCTAACAAATGAATATTCCTTTTCATGTCAATAATAAAATAATACTTTAAAAATATATAATGCATTGCTGCTTGGAGGTACCATACCCTGTGATCTTCCATTGCAGGGGTTTATAAAAGATTATTTTGAAAAATTTAAATATTTTAATCCCTGTGATTTTATAAGGCTAATTGTCCAATAGTTTTCATTTACAGAGTACTATTAACATTTGGTCCTATTTAAGCAATAGTGATGTTATCTTGAAATATGTTTTATGTGACTCCAGAAGTGCATGAGTTTTTTTTAGTGTAAGAAATTTGGTACTCTATCTAACCTGTGACAGATCTTTCAAGATGGTATTGTAAATTTACTCTTTCACTCTCCATATGATGACTTATGAATACAGATCAGAAATATCATGTCTAACTCTATGCAGATGGATTATAACTAATAACTTCTTTCCTTAGTTCCAAAGATGGAGAATGTTAAAGATTCTGCAGCCTTTAACATAAACTTAATAAAGTACCCTTGTAACGAGTTCAGAAAACCAAGCACAGAAATAAAGATCAATAGGAGAACTGCATTTGGAACTACAACCCTTGTCTTAACAGATCTTGGTAACAAAGCTGTTTTGAGAAATGATACCCAAATATCTGATGGACACTCTCAGTGTGTTGCTCCAAAAAGCAATAGTAAACAGATCCAAACCAATGCCTACCAGTCAGAGGGAAGCACAGGCAAGGACTGCTCAACACACGTAACTGCTATGGCTTTGTCCTCCTGTCAGCAACCTGTCTCTTTCCAACACATACAGAAGAAACAGAAAACTGATCATATACCCTCAGTTCAGCAATACAATATAGCAATCAGGTATGTATTCTAAAATAAAAACAAGTCTTTATAATCCCATAAACAAACTTAATCCCCAAAGATTAATGGACTACTGTGCTGTTGGGCTCAGACAGTGTTGTCTTTGGATTTCTGCCAGAGGTAACTTTATTCTAGGCTAACTATAATCTAACATGATTTCAAAAGCTCTGAATGACCTAGGCTGTCACTGGAAAAGTCCTCATTTTGGCATCTGGCCAGTACTGCTGTTAGCTAAACAGCTGTTCATAATTCAGCTATTCCCACGGAATAGTACAGTATAGCTTTAATAGGTCAACAAGCACAGTTCTACCTAAGGAGTTGTTTGATCTTAGCACTGTAGTTGCCACTGCTTAGAGAGATCTTGAAGTCATTGTGAAAGAATACAGAAGGAAGATATCTGAATGAATATATTCTAATTAAAGTTATTTGTCAACTACCAGTTTTCAACATTTTTCTATGATAGCAAGCTCTGTACTGGTGCCTTGATGAACTTTCCATCACTGTTTTTACTCTTAACTTCCATCCCCATTTTATATAACCACTTAAATGCTCTACGCATACGGAATTTTTTATTTACACAGCCCTGTTCAGACACATTCATTGCCTAGTTAAGAGAAATGTGAGAATCTATGAGGGTTGTCAAGGAAAAGTTGGGCAAACATACACAGCAGTAATGGGAGTGCGAGGTAGATGTCACTTACAGTGGTAAATTATGCAGGCTGAATGTGAAATATTGATGATATGCTACAAAACTCCTGGTCATGTGTCTGTTCTGAAAAACAGAAATTACTTCTTGCATTGTTGAAGCACCAATTTTGAAATGGGATCTCACTGACTGGCCAGGCTAGACTGTATGAATATAATTTCTCCTTGCACTCCCAGTAGAGGACTACTGAGGATGTAGGCAGGATACTGAGAGTATAGAGGAGTGCAAAGAAGAAATGAGACAGTATCCATCAGAAAAACAGGTAGTTGTAGCAAGTCATCAACTTAAATGTTTTAAACAAAATTAAAAAACAAACGGAAAAAACCCAACCAAAACCAACAGAAAAATCTGTTGGCCATTTTTATCTTCTTGTGTTTTAATGAGGCACTGGAAGAAAACTGCTGATGTCTGCAGGACTGCAGTTTTCCAGACATAGAGGAGAACATAAAATGCCTAACCTGATAACTTGAACAGAATGAATTAATATTTTCTTTTTTCACTAAGGTCCCATTGCTACTCTTCTGTTCTATAAATATATTGGAGAGATACATTTCAGAGCATTCATCTTTTTCATGTTACTGTTTTTAAATGAAGCCTTGTGTATTGCATTCAGATAATCTCTGACTATCTCAATCATGAGGAAGAAAGAGAGAAACTTTAGCCCATTCAGAGAACTCTGTTCCATCCCCTCAGCTGGACTACTTCTTGTCCAAATACAATTTGGAGCATTACTGTAACTTTTTAGTAAAGAAGGGTGGGAGTCTTTTCTGTGAAGCATACAAATGCCTTCAACCTGGAGTAATTACTTAGTATTGGTCTTTTTCCCACTGAGAGCAAAATACTCTTTTAGGCCACGTCAGAATTTGGGGTGGGGAGTATAATAGCAGTGGTAATATTTATTTTGTTTTGTAGATGAATTTGAATACTTCAGAATAATTTAAAACATGGTGGGGAGAAGTGGTATAATACCTCAAGAAAAGCACAGTTTTGTCTCTTTACTCCTAGCAATCATTCAGCTTTAAAGACGCAGTAGGGTGCATTAGAGAAGCAACCTTTTCGCTGTCATTGTGTGTAAAAGTACACTGAGTGAGCTATCGTAATGGTAGGAGAGGATTCTTTGGCTGATAACCCCTTTAACTTTTCACAGGAGTCATTTTGTAACTTGTCATTACAGCACATCTCAAGCTAACGCGACAGATGATACTCGTACATTAAGCACAGGCCATCCTTGCTGCAGTAAACACAGCCGTCTCTGCAGCCTCAGAGTGGTGAGAAAGGATGGAGAAAATAAGGGCAGGCAGTTTTATTCCTGCCCTCTACCCAGGGAAACTCGGTGTGACTACTTTCAAGTACGTATAAGACTTGAGGGCTTGTTTTATAATAAGCACTTGTTCCTACAGCCTTCTTGCCCCAGTGATCTGTAATTGCGGACAGATATATTCCATTTGAAGTTGAGGTAATTCTAAATACTTTCACACACTGAATTGAAACTAAGACCATAATAGTTGTTATAAACTTACAGTTTTAGTTACTTCTCTTACTGTTGAAAAGAGATTTGCATGTGCAAATGCTCCTAGTCTGCTTCCGTGTGATGTAAAACAGATGCATAGCAGAAATATTGGTTTGAAGGGACTTGTACAAGTTTTTCAGATCAGCATCTTGCTCGAAGGAGGACTATGGCAAACCAGATCTAATCATCAGCCATGCTTCTGTCTAGCCAAAATCTTGAAAGCCTTTTAGGATGAGGATTCTATAATCTGCCTGGGCAACTGCTCTCACTGTCGCACTAACACCTAACCTGACCTTCCTAGCTGCAATTGGTGGCCACTGCTCCTTGCTATGAATATATGTGTCTGAGAAGAGTTTGACCTGGGAAGTGACCTGGCAGTCACTTACTATCCAGTAGTTAGTTAATAGATAAAGTTAAGACAACAATAACTATTATGCCTTAATTTGAAGAAAACTATGTGTTAACATCAATTAGTTGCACCAGTCAAAGTGTGTGCAGTTGCAACTGATGTTAAAGAAAAATCTAGAATCAGTGATCACAAAAGAGAGAAAACTATCCTGACTACTAGGAAGAGTTTCTTCTAGGGTAGAATCTGTTTCTATTGTCAGTTCTAAAATATGGAATTCATAGCCCCATCACATGTGCCTAAAACCTTTTGGTTTGTTTCTTTTGGCAGTGGGCCGACTACAGTTTTCCATTTTGTAACCATGGCAAGCGATGCGTTATGAAGACTGTGTTGAAGATTGGTCCCAATAACGGAAAGAACTTTTTTGTGTGCCCTCTCGGGAAGGAAAAACAGTGTGGCTTCTTCCAATGGGCAAAAAATGGGCCAGGTATGCAGATTCTTCCTTGATGTTGATGTTACAGTTACCTGCTCCTCAGGATGTCTTAAGTGCATACAACTTTCATAGTAATTTCTGTTTTGTTTTGACTTTTTCTCTGTTCACTGGTTAATAAGTAAAATAGCTCCAATGTAAAGAACAGCAGATCTGGAAAGAGTAATTTTACATAGTCCTATAAAAATGTAACACTACTTGTATGCTGACTACAATTTTGAAATAAACACTTAGCTTGCAATATATTGTGACATACTATTGTACTTCCAATAAAAAAATTTAACTGTTTTCTTTTTTCATGTAGTGTGGACTACTAAATTGGTAGACTTTATCATAAGTGTAAACATGTTTATAATAAAAGTGAATAGAAAGATTATATATTATATACATATTTTTATATATATATTATTAATACCACTTTATGCTTTATTTACTCAGAGCTTAAAATGAATCAGCAATGTACTGTACCCTTCAAATGTTACAATAGTTAATTGTCTGACCTTGCTTAGATTTGGAAAACAAAGACAAAAACCTGCTTTAAGTGAAGAACATAACTTCTGTTTTCTAAATTACATATTCTAAATTCAGGTCTGAATGTTTTATTCTAGTTGCTACTGAACATTTTTGCCCCCACATTCATGTGTAATGAATAATAAAATCATACGTTTGAGGTGGTTAAAACTCCGTTTATGTTTGTTTGTCTTACTACTATTTGCTGAAGCAAGGGGAAAACTAAAAAATGTATGCTAAGCTATCAAATGAGAAATAAAGCAGAAACAGAATTCTTCACATCTTTGGAGCATTTACTATAGATAACAAGGAAAATGAGACTAATGAAGATATGGCCATGGCTTTATAGATTATCGATTCACAATCAGTTTTTAAAGAAAGTAATGGGAAGTAGTATTGCTTCCCACCAGAAATGGTCTGGATGAAACAGGTTTAAAAGCATCTTGTAAATGGTCCTTCCATTTATGGTCTATATAAATACTTCAGAACCGTTTCTGGTTTTTTTGTTTTTGTTTTTTTTTTTCCTAAGTGGGGAAGGACTACTTGGTTCTCTTGAGAAAGTTGTGGAACTTCAGTCCAATTTAAACCTTCCATTCCATGGTGAAAGTGAAACAGTTTAATTCTTCCCCTAATCAGCACAAATTCAGAGGCTTTTTTATTCCTTTTTTCAGTAGCCTTTGATACTTTTGAAATCTTTTAAAACTTTCCTTACATGAAGGAAATCTTTAATCAGATTGTAGAAGCTATACTCCTTGTGTTGCTTAGTGGACTCTTTCTAAATATCTCTTTCATGACGTACACAACTCCACCTAAGAACAAAACAAGCTACTGTACATGATGACTACTGGTTTTTTTCCATTGCCATCTTTCTATATGATACTTGTTACAATGATATGTTGCTGCTAGCTTGTGCTTATACATCTAAATTTTAAAATTGTTAGCTAGACAGTTCCTCACTTGGATTTGTACAATTCCATACATTAATAAAGTGTTTGATTATTTTTAAATTGAACATGCTTTTGGATATCTTGCACAGGGATAAATCCTCAGTAGTTCAGTTAAAATTGAAAAATAAAAAGGAAATACAACCATTTTTGATCACTTGCCTTCTACAAATATTAAGATTTCTCTACAGCTGTAAGCTAAATGACTTTTTCAAACTTTGACACTTGAAAAATAACATTTAGGTTATTATATGTTTTTATTTTAGTTTAATAGCCAGACATATGTAAACATATCTGTTTACATATAACACATACAAGTTTTAAAGGATTAACTGCTTTTATTAACTACTGCAATCACTTAACTTGTTCTTGTATTTCTTGAACATGTTTTATGTTTGGGGTTGTTTTTTTTTTTAACTCTGTTTGGAAGTGGTGGTATATTTGCATCAGCCTAATTTTGCTATATGCTATATATCCTAGTTGTATAGCATCACAAGGAGAGAAAAGACAGACAGGGAAATAACAAAGGGTAAGGATATGGTGAGCTTACCTCAGTGAACTAGCATCTGGAGGAATCTGACATGTTTACACTTAAGGGAAGTAGGAAACTAAGCAAGATACAGTGAATTCTAATTCACTAGATGCCTCTACAAACCTTACTGCTTTTGCAAATACTGGGTTTTTTGGCTTTTTTTTAGCTTTTGTTTTCTCTTTCAGTGGACAGCATTTTGTAACTTGCTTAACAAGCTATGGCTGATAGCTGGTTATAAAAAGTTTTAACCAAAAAAAAAGCTGGCAACAAATTATCTTGGAATAGATCCCCACTCAACTTTTCAAAAAGAAACTGCAACCAAGGGTGCACAAAAAAGACAGTTCTTGAAAAGATCTCTTTTGCTTGTTCAAGATAAAATCCTGATTTTCAGCTTTTGTCCCAATAATTTACATATGTGTTTTTATTTTTTCACATTGATTCATCTATTACAGTGCAAGTGATGGAACATACTTCTTTCAGATTTGTATCTGGCTTACACATTTTAATGGTTCATGTTACACTCAATCAACTGCGAAGACTAAAAAGAATAACAAGACCTAAGTTAAAAGAGGGAACTGTCTATCCCAAACATTTTCTATAATTTATATTCCTAACAAAAGCACATGTAAATCGCCTTTAAAGAAATACAGCCCTTTTTCAAGGCCTTAGGGTTCTGACACAGTTGTGTCTTTGACCTGTACCCAAAGACAACTAAGAGAAATGGGATTATTACCAGTGTCTACAGGAGGCTGACAGGCCTGACAGGCTCACATAAGCTCCTTTGACTACATGGTTTCTGAAACGAGGTCGTGATGGCAGTTCTGTAATATAAAGGAGACTTTCACTAAAGCTGACTTCTAGTACTCTTATGTACAACTTTTAGAGAGAAGTTTTTAGACATTAACACTACAAAGTGATAGCGTGACTCATAACAGAAACCTGTCTCTCACCTTAAGCTGAAAACACTTTTTCTGGTTTTATATACCATAAAACTAACTTCATAAAGACCCTGCACTGGTTTTATATACCATAAAACTAACTTCATAAAGACCCTGCACTCAGCTGAGATGTATGCAAAACAGTTTTTAGAGGAACAAATCAAGGTCACAAAATCTGTGAAGTAAAAATTTTAAACTGAGAAAATGTTAATTCCATATGCCATGCCCAGTTTCTGGTTTACGGTAGCACTTCAGTTACTATTACAGTTTAAGTAAGTTTAGGCAGAGTGTATCTTTCCCTTTGTAACTAATGTTTATTTTCCTGTCTGTGCCATTCAGTTTAGAATCAACAGATTTAATGCCCAGTTTCATGTCTTGATACCCTTATTTAAAGTACTTTTATAACCAGCTATATGTAAAGACAGATATGCATTTTTCTTAATCTATACACGCACAACTAACATTTGATGTCAATGCAAATTCAGCACATAGATGAACAGCATAATACTTATATTAGTAGTTCACTGAGGAAGAACTAAATTTACACTGAAAATATGCACTGAAGTTTTGAGACATGACTATGTCACAGCTGTGACTACAGACCTCTACAATTAATCATATACAACTATTTCTATATCCACCTTCCTCTGTAAAAGGGTGCAAGTTCTCACTTATTTTTCGGGAATGGAAAACATAAGTAAGGATCTTTTAGATTGATGGTGAAAGAAGCAGAAGATGCCATCCTTTCTTTAATATCTATATGAATGTTCATCATTAGTGGCTAAGCATCTTTCACATGAAATCAAAAGGTATTGTAAAGTCTCTAAAACACTTCACAGCAACTGTGAACAAAATCTCTGAACAAAATTCCTAGGAGATTTAAAATTCTTTTCAATGTCTCTTGTACCTTTCTGCAATTCAACTTGCTGATGACAGCCAGAGTTCAGCATCTAGTGTAACTTTATATGCTGTACATCTGTTTTTTATTTCTCTGATGCCTGAAAGGTTTTTTATGATGTCCAATTTTTACTTGAATATTCAAAACATGCATTCGAAACTCATATAGAAAAGTATGGAAATATGCTATAATTTATCTTAGTGGAACAACAAAATAAAATCCCATCTAAGGAGCGAACCCAACAAGAGAACCATTTGCCAAATAAAAACTTATTAAAAATGCATCAAGTACACTTACGTGTGAGTAGAATTCCAAGTATACGCAGTATGGTCTAAACATAGTTATTGCTTTAGTTATTTAACTTATTGAATTGCTGTTACTATAGAAAGTGCAGATTCCTGCAGAGTTTGTAGGCTTAATAATTTTTTATTATAAAATCAACTTCAATAACATGACTGCTGTTAGTCATGTGATATGAAAAGATGCTGATTGTCTTTTAATACTAAGGTTTCAGATGAGACCTTAACAGAGAAATGGCAGAGTAAGGAGAGGCCTCTCAGAAGGCACTGAAGGCAGCAGAGCTCAACTTAAAGATGGGACAAAATTGTGTAGTTAGGAACACTGAAGGGAAAAGTGAAGGAAGAGTTCCTCTGCTTTGGCAGGAGAAGGCCCATTTGACTGGTTCAGCTACAGGTGGAGCTGACATCTAAGTCAGGTATATGTCTGTGTGGCCTTTCACACCAACATGTACTATTTTCATCTGTGTTTTAGATCATCTAAACAAATAAACTGCAATCCAACTGCTCTGTGCTCAGATTAAACAGGCTTTAATCTCAGATTATGAGTAAATCCAACCACACATTTCACTACACTAAAAACTGGCCTATGTGTAAATGTGGCTGTCTGATCTCTGCTTCAGGCAAATTCCAGCCAGCTCCAAAGATACAGTGCTCGAAGTGGGCCTTACCACAGCAGCTTGAGCATCACATATTCCTCAGAAGTATTTGTTCATATATCTCTAAATATAGAAATGATTACATAATCATCTTCCCTACCCTTTTGCAGAAAACAGGTAGATTTAGAAATTCTTTGTGACTATTTTCTTCAAACAGTAATCCTCTTAATCACAGGAATCATGACAACTGTGACAGTAATGATTTGATATGCAAAAAACCCCTTCCTAGTCTGTTAGAGACTAGGACACTGTAGTATAGAAAAGGAAAAAAAAAACCACCTGAAATAGAGAGAACTGGGAAATGTATTTTAAGCTTTATCCAAAATCCACGCTGCAGTAACACACAGGGATCGCCACCTTTGCTACCCTCACCCAGTTAAGTAGCATTTGCAAGGCACTTTTGCTCCAGCTAGCTGACCATGCTGAAAACGCCCATTGGCCTGGGCTAACATTATTTCAAACCTAAGGCAATGTCCATTAAGAACAACAAGGGGGAAAAAAAAATGTATAACCTCTCATAAAAATAATTCAGACTACATTTCTCAAACCATAAGTAATCCTATACCAACAAAAAACCAAAAGCTCCAATAAAAAATAAGAACTTTGGGATGATCTTAAACATACAAATAAAAGTTTTGAAATATCTTTGGAAAAACACTCAAGTTATGAGATACAAATGGAAGCTAAAATTTAAATTTCAATTTTAAATCTAGACTACATTTGAAGAGCAACTTTGCAATATAAAAGTTAAACTCATTATGATAGCAACACTGCCGAGCCTATGAAAGTGAAACAAACATTTAGCAAAAGTTCCACTCAAGGCAAAGTTGTTGCTAAACTTCTTAAGGATGATATTTTCACATGAAGTGGTCTTGAGTATAACAGTGTAATTTCCTTTGATTGTAAATGAGAAATAACATGTAAGTTGGCATTGTAGATGAACAGTATAAAAGTAAAAAAATACACTCAACACTAGAATGCACAAACAAGCTTAAAATCCATTTGTACAAACAGGAAATTTAGAAAATAAAAAAAGTCCTTACCATTATGTTTTCTTTACCTTACTGTACACATAGAATATATAGTTTATGCTTTGCTCTCTCTGATAGCTCATGTTACTTGTGCTGCATTTGCCACTTCTCAGCTTCTTTCCAAAGTTCAGCTATTACCTAGTACTGCAATACCATACAGCTTCAACGAGAAATCTGTGCAATGTCTCATGGTACATTTCATCTTCACTAGCAAAATAAAATGTAATTCTTTTTAATCTAAGAGAGTCTAAATAGGACAAGGCTTTACAAATACAAAATAACCACCCTTTTGCCTTGCAGCAAATGCAGGTGATCAAAGCAAGGTGCAACCATTCAAAGTACCCCTCTAAAGCCTGAGCGTATTCATACATAGCAATGCAGCAAGAGCCATAAGCATAAAATAAACTTTTGCCATACAACTATTCAAGTATGCAGATACTACAGTATCTACAGAAGTTTCAGTTATTTATATTTTGCTAATTTTAATTTATTTCAAGAAGTTCCATATCAAAATAAAAGGAGAAGAGCAGTTATGGGACAAAATAGAAGGTGGAATGCAGGCGGGGGGAATAAAACCATGACACGACAGTGCACAAAAGGAAGCCAAAAAAAAAAAGAAGTGGCATGATTACTAACCTTAAACTTTATTTAGGAAATCTCAGGTCACTATGTGATGTTAGTTAGAATGTAATAAATTAGGTACTACTGAACTCAGTCCCTGATAACAATTATCAACTGTAATTCAAACAACTTTTTTTAACCCATCACTGCTCTACACAGTCTAGGCTTGGGTGTTATCTAGAATACATTAGTTTTGAATTTAGTTTAAAGCCTTATTCATTGCACATGATGGATTAACTTTATTTAATTTATTGTTATACCAATACATGAAGCACATGAAAAAATTCAAGCACTTGAACTTTGTTACTTAAATCTCCAGAAGCCAGATAAATCTTATATTAGATATATCCATTTAGTTGTATCTGCTGTGAAATCTTTAAAATTAACACAGTATGCAGGACTGACAGCTTTGATGGTAATAAATACTGGAAAAGACCATTCCTCAGGTAGCATATTAATCAAGTCACACTCAGCTATTTTGTCAAAAATACTGTGTTAATTGCAAGGATTCAGGTGACAATCACCTAGCAGGCTCTGCTGATTGAGATGAATCTTTTAATGACAGCTTAGGAGATTATATTCAGGCTATATTTAGAGATTGTTTAGGCTGATTGATTGAAAAAATAAGAGAAGGAAAACTTGTAACAGAGGTTGGAGTTGTTTCCTAGGAACAAGAATGACTCTTGGACACACAAAATCTGCAGCTCTTGGCTTCTATTCCTGTGGCAGAACTGCAGGCTCAGTCACCAACTGGCAGCAAGCTATATCTGCTCATGATGAATAAGTCAAGAACCATTCATAGCTGTTATGTGCTAAAAAAGCACAACTACATCAACTGTGAAAATGAAAGTACACCCAACTAAAATTTCCTCTATTTAAATTCAAGTATACTTAGAATTACCTTGCTTTACAGCAAGCTGCTAAGTTAAGAGAATACTGTTTGTATCCAGTGAAAACAGTGTTTCCTAGGTGTTGCAAATAATAAAAAGCTGTTGCATTGCAACCAGACAGTAAGGTCAACAGAAACTACCTCCAATTGTCCTTTATGTACATTCACATCTAACTTTTGCCACAATGGTAAATATACTGTCAGTAATAGTAATTTATTCCATAATTTCTTTGTGGGCCTGCCAGACGCCCCTAATTCTCTTGTCTGGCACATAAGCAAGTTCAGCAATTTTTTGGGGTTTGGCTTTGAGTTGTTTGTTTGTTTTTGTTTTGATTTTTGTTGTTTTTGTGTGTGTTTGGTTTGGTGTGTTTTGGGTGTTTGTTTTTTTGTTTTTGGTTGTTTGTTTTTTTTTTAATATTAGTTTCTTTTTTTTTTTTAATTGGTAAAAGCTAAAATTTTTTCCAGAAGTTTTACAAGACTCCACAAATAAGGTGTGAATTTAAGGCAGTCAGAATTCAAGAAACTACTTACTCAGATTGCAGAAGAAAACAAACCAATTCCCACTTATTCCCTGCAATAAGAACTAACGAATGTAGCTCTTTCAGTTATAAAATATACGGAACATATACATTTCATGTGCTTGGCCATATGATTATATGATTAGCATTCATAGCAATTACAGTCTCTCACCTAAATCAGTGTGCAGCACATCCACGTTTCTCTTCAGGCTGCAACATTGCTTTACCTGATAGCTTACCCCGGAGCACCATATCTGAACACAGGTCCTGGTAACCCTGTTATGTAAGGCTAAAGTAAACATTCTTGAATGTAAGAAAGATTTACTGATCATTAAGTAATTACTCAGATTACAATGATAACTGTTAAATTGTTCTCCTATGGACAGGCTGCTAACATCGCCAGAACATCATTACAAATATTGAAATTTGATAACAGTGAAACAGGAAGAGGTTTGTATCATTCTCCAGACACAGGGGATGGCAGGCCTGACACTGTGATTGCATAAAGGAAAGGGTTGTGCCTAGGGTGGCAATCTCACGTATTTGGTTTGAGAATAAAATTTACTCATACATATGAGAGAATGCCTAGTTTGTAATTCTGTGGTGGTTCAGCATGAAATAGTTATGCTGTTAGTCATCCAGTATTAAGTCATGTGCCTTTATAACATCATTGGGAACAGATAGTTGTTACTATGAAAATTTAATAGATGGTAACGTAAGGAACCACAGATAGAAGATTCTTGATGTCAGAAATCTACATTAATTTTTCTCAATAGAAAGTTGCCCTTACTGTCTTGTTGCTAGTGAACTGCTCAGGAACCTGCTCTGTTTTCTGAGCCCTGCTGGTACTCAAGGAACGCTTCCCACATGCCTGGTACCACATGCTACCTAATTGTCGGGGGAGACAGGGGGTCTGTCAACAGCCTGGCATTCATCAGCCTTGAAGAAGTTACAGTGTATCCTTCAGACAGGGAAGATGGTAGATGGTCTTGCTGCACAAACAGCTTTAAGGAAGCTCTAAAACAAACAACAGTATGTATTATTTGCAGAGACAGCAGGTTTAAAAGTCACCAGTCACTGTTTTACAAATATGGCTAGAGGAAACATTGCACCCAGCATAGAAAGACACGCTATTTTAAGTATAGTATAAAAGGCTTGCTAATTGGATAATAAAGAAGCATTCTGCGCTCAAAAAGTAGTCCGTAGTTGCTTTTTTGTCCATCCCAGCTACAACAACCTAACCAGTACTGACAGGAACAGACATATGTCAGGGTGTGTATCCTCATGGAATCTTACTTCCATCTTCCCAGTGAAGCAGATCTTCACACGCTCTCTTTCTCACCATTTCATCTTTCACCTTGTATAAATGAATCGCTAATTATTAAAGGAAAATGAGGAGGAAAAGGTTCTTTTGCCTCAGTGTTCTAGGAGAATCAGGCAGGTTTATTAATTTAACATAGATTTTCGTGTTTCACATATAAGAGCACAGTGATTAAAACAAACAAATGCAACAAGCCACAGGTGCACAAACTCACTGTCTGCTGATCAGCACTCAGTGTGCCAGCAGGCCCATCCACCGAGGCCCTGGGGTGAGAAGAGAATGACTGGAGCCTGTGGGCCTGTTAGGTTCCTAGCATTAGAACCTACTGATTTTATGCAACCCCACTAACAAAAACACCTACCTATTAAGATAGAAAGCAGCACCTGATACAAAGCATGGAGGTTCTCATAAAGCTTAAAACGTTGGACTCTGGTACCTAGGTCTCTTCTGGATTTTCCCAAGAAAGAGTAATTTTCACCTTTCCATGGAGTACTCTAATCTTTGTACACTGAGACTAAAGGCTTCAGTAGTTCTGTATTGTTCAGTGATTTTGTTATTCACTGTGAGTAATAATTTAGAGGCACTTACACAAGATGGTCTATTATATGACCGGATTGCCTCCAATTCTAGTATGCATTTGAAGTTCTTCCGAAATGCCAAGTCTGGAAAAATCACAACTACAAAGTAGAGCATAATGGTTGAGACTGATTGGCATACTATGAATAGCTGCCTGACCAAAGTACAAAAATGATAATTATAAATGACAGTTGGAATATTTATCTGGCATTAGGACTTACATTTCTCATAGTGAAGCACTACATTATTGTTATAAAAGTACAACTTGATGCGAGATCAAAGTTCTATTCTCAAGTCTGAAAGAGTCTTGATTTTTCAAATTAAGTTACAGAGTTATAGCTCTATTCCTGAATATGCCTGCAGATGTTATCTTAGCTCCACTGAGTATATTGGTGATTGTCTCTTCCCTAAAATTCTTTGTAATTCAGTAACCAGACATCCCTGTGACAGAAATCCCCATGAGTCCAATACCATAGTCTGTCCAAAACACACTGGTATTAACACAAAGCACATTTCACAGTGACTTTCAATTAATAGCCAGTTAAGGAGACTGAATTCATGGTGCTCACATTTTCATAAAGCATTGTAGTAACAGCAGATGATCTAAGATTAAGTTGTAAAGCCTCCTCAGGCACCAGAAATTCAAAATCACATTTTAAGGGGTGGTGATCAGAAAAAAACTTCTATGGGGACTTTGCACTTTCCCATCCTGAAAATGCAAAACTTGTAGTAGATAACTAAGTATTTGCATGACAGAAGAGAATATGAGAAACATGACAATAGCCTGTTCACAAAAATACTCCGTGACTCTCATGTCTTTTACTGATTTTATTGGGGAGAAATAGTAGATAGGCATCTAGCCTGAGGGTTAAATCATGAAACCTGCAGAGAGACAGGCACCTTACTTTTGTCTACAAGAAAATTTTGAACAGTCTTCTGCCAAACTAAGTGTGTGCTGTCAATCAGCTGGATTGTTTCCCATGGTCCTCAGTGCCCTACTGCATATTCCTGCAGTCTACCCTGTGTCGGTATTAGCAGCTGTGTGGCCGTAAGGTAAAACAGAACAGCTTGCTTATTCACATTCTGAAAAGAAAAAAATAATAGTTTTTAGCCAGACAGCAAGCCGATCCATTTTGTGGAGCTGCACAATCACCAGAACCACCTGCATAACTGAAGAGAGAACACATAAAGGAGGATAGTGGGTAGTGGGTATCCAGCTGAAACCATTCTTGAGAGACGAACAAATCTTAAAATATAACCTTGTCTTCAGCACTTCACTATTATTAAATTGTTCCTTGTTCAGTATAGTTGCTTTTTATGGATTTTATTACCACTGCTGTAACTATCAGTCTTAGAGCTCAAGTCATGGGAATAAGGATGGTATGATATCTGTACCTGATACATACTCCCCCATCAAACAAGTACAGTCCAATTGCCCTGGAGCTGTTTGTTGCTGCTCAGAAGTTATGAACCCCACAACAGAGCCAACGGAATTGGGTGCAGGCAACTGCTATTCTCAGTGCAAGGTGCAGATGGAGGTCAGAGAAGTTAAACTGCTGGATCTGGCATGAAACACACCCTGGTGTGCCAGTCCTGGTATCGGAACAATAATCTCCAGGAAAGAAACACAGCAGGCAGGGAGAAGTAGCACTGCAGAAATCAGTTAAAGGCTGATAAAAACTCTTAAGCTCATGTGACAAAGTGATGTTACCCTGAAAAACCTATTTTGGGGGCTAGCACTGTCACTAAGCAGTAACAAAAACTGTCATAACTCTTGCTGAGAAGTGAGATCACAGGACTTTTTGTGTTGACAGATTTGTAAGAATGGATACAGATTAAATTTAAATAGCTACAGTTCGTTAACACTGCCGCTACTCCAACATAATTTATTTTCTACTTTATAATATACAAATTAGTCTTCAGTAACAACCAAATTAGCAAAACACACTTGACTGCATATGAATTAAAGTTGTTTATAATACTTTTTACATCTGCTCTTTTAATTTACAGTATTTTACTACATACATTACTGCAAATATTTCAGAAAAAAACCACATAACTAAAGAACTGATTACACAGGAAAAGTAGGAAACTGTCAGTTCTACATTGTTCCTCAATGCTCAGGAAAAGGGCTACAGATAAAAATATCAATTTATGGGAAGTTTCAGTTTCTTTATACTTCTCTGTGTATCAGCCTGCCAACCCAACTATAATTCTCACAGATGATCTATGATAATTTGTCTTGGAATTTATCTCATAACAAAGACTATCTAGGAGCAGTATTGTTAGCAAGCATAACCATTCTTATTTTCAAATAGCCTATCACATTGTTTTTAATAAATATCCACATAGCCATTAAGCACCTACTTATGCACAATAAGCATTCATGATCCAGCTAAGTTTAATTCTAAATCTGTAGTAGTGCGATACTGGAATCTACTGCTTGAGTAATTATCCCACCTTGAAGAATTCAAACATGCAGAACTGGGATCCTCCCTGCCAAATACCACTTGACAAAATAATAATACAACATAGTCTACATCATGTGTATGAATCATGTATGAAGTAAACTTTAGAAAGAAAATTAACCAACTGTGAACCTGGTTGGGTACAGTCAGAACGTGTCAAGAAAGATGTTATGACAGGTCTGCTGACAGCAAAGAAAGCAAAATTAATATAGAGAAAACATTTAGAAAACAAACTCCACATTTGAAGAAAGTATAAAGCACCATTCATGGCAGCAGAACAGGAAAACCACCACTAGGATTCTTCTGATTATAAAGGAGGGAGGTAGGAAGAGCAGCATGCCTTTACAGGGAAGAAGGCTTTGGAGAGACCAGAGAGTACTTTGCAAATTGCTGTAGTTTGTAGCGAGTGTAAGCTATGTATCTATTTGGTCCGGAGGTGATATTTGAAATTTTTGTGAAATGGCAGCAGCAGTATGCAACACTGACCCTTAGCAAAAGTCATCCTAAACTGTAATTTAAGCCACAGATGAAATTACTTTGGCATGCAGCAGGAGTGAGGGGCAGGAAGGCATGCAGGCAAATTTGGGTTACAAATGAAAACAACTTGCTGAAAAACCTATTTATCGCACAAAGAAGAGGAAGTCCTGAAGAGAATCTAATTTGTCAAGGTCCCACAAAACAACAGAGAAAATATACCACAATTTAAGTGAAGGCTATGAGCAAAAGTAATGTGGTAACAGAACCTGTGAAAATTAACCTGAAGGCAAACATTCTTCACATTTTCAAACAACAAAACATCCAGAACCTAAAATTCTATGTGAGAGAAATTACTTAGTTTATATTTCTCACTTCAGTTTTGCAATTACAATCTTATCTGATTGCTTCACATACTATGAAATACCACTGTAACCTGTCAATGTCTAGATGTATATATATAATTCCTTTTAGAAGAAATTAATCAATAGGAAAAAAATTTTTAAAAGCTGTCAATTTTTGACAAAAAGCTCATTTGTAACTGAGACTATTCACATTTGTGAATTCAAGTTACTGAACCTTCAACATACTTAAACATTTGAAACTTGAAATAATTAAAAGCCAAAAAATTAAAGTGTCAGAGTATCACGATGCATTTTTCCTGTTCAGTTACCCTGACATTCTATGAAGACTAAATGGAATCTGCAAATGCAGTCATCAGATCAGACATAAGCAATGTTGTAAATTTAATGGAACTTACGTGGAAGAATGAACAGACTCCTCAGTGAGAACATTTGTAGTTCAGTGCTTCACATGTAACATACCTGCTGTATATTAGAGCTAGAGCAAATTTAACTGTATCATTGATGTTTCCTCATACACACACAGACTACAGATAATAGTAATTAAATCCTGCACAAACTCTGTGTTTCAAAACAGGAACGAACAGTGCTGTTAGTGAGTTACCAAAGTCATGTGATAACCAAACCCGAACAACAAATGCTAACAGAATTTTAGCATCAGTTGTTTTTATTCTGTGAAGAGACAATAGATTCGCTATTTATACAGTACTACTTGTAGATTCTGTCTGAGAATCAACCTTGAATTCTCTGAAACTCTGAATTATCCCCGACTGAGGCAGTTACAGATGAACGAATGAATTTCAGTGATAACCTACAAATGGTGAAATGACAGGGAAGTTTTCCTCAGTAAGTGCATAAAAAACATTGTCAGGGTTCACACAGATTGCTTTATTAAAGAACAATTTAATGCCATACAAAAACAGGGCATAGTTCGCTTTCTTAGACCACTGAGCTAAGATTCTTCCTATGTCTACTTTAATTAAAAGCATTAGTTTTAGAAACAGAAAAAAAAAAAGCAGGCTACCTAGAAGTTAATAAACTTAAAAACAGCCCACAACTTTACAGACAGAATGCATTCAATTGTAGCGCAAATATGTATATTTGTAGGTTTTATCTGCTTTTTGTAGTAAAAGTTGGATAGTAAAAACTTAAAAATTCAAAATTTCTTGAAATAAAAAACAGATTTTTTTTTTTTGCAATCCTGATGGAACCTGACAGTTTTTGCTTACTTTTGGCAAGAGTTTGTATTTGAAATCTTTCTTAAAAAAATTGATGTGTCTGCTAAGCGTAATAGAACACCACCAGTAACATTTAAAGAAATATTTTTAAGACAAAATATTAAGCATTTTATTTTTTTAATTCAGAATTCTGCCCATAACATCAAAATGGTACATTCTTAATATTACAAAATACTGTCAAATTAACAATGTATCAAAATAATTTAAAAAAATCAACCCGTTCATTTATAACTAATTCATTGTCACAAAACAACCTACGTTATCAAACCACATAGATTAATATCTACGTCTCATGGAGACAAGCAATTAAGATAGAATCATTAAGGTTGGAAAAGACTTCCAAGATTGAGTCCAACCTTTGACCAAACACCACCACACCAACTAAACTGTAGCAGTAAGTGCCATATCCAGCCATTTATGGAACACTTCCAGAGATAGTGACTCCACCACTTCCCTGGGCAGCCCATTCAGAAGCCTGATCACCCTTTCTGTGAAAAAATTCTTCCAGATGTCCACCCTCAACCTCTCCTGGCACAGCTTAAGGCCATTTCCTCTTGTCCTGTCTCTAGTTGCCTGGGAGAACAGGCTGACCCCTACCTTGCTACAAACCTCCTTTCAGTTAGCTGTAGAGAGCCGTAAGGTCTCCTCCGAGCCTCCTTTTCTCTAGGCTAAACAATCCCAGCTCCCTCAGTCACTCCTCATATGACTTACTCTCTAGACTCCTCACCAGCTGCACAGCCCTTATCTATACACACTCCCAAACCTCAGTGTCTTTCTTGCAGTGAAAGGCCCAAAACTGGACACACCACACATCACTTGAGGTGAGTACAGAGGGACAAGCACTTCCCTAGTCCTGCTGGCCACACTATTTTTGACACAGGATGCTACTGGCCTTCTTGGCCACCTGGCTCAAGTTCGGCCAGAGGAGCTGACTACGCAGAGAGTTAGCATTGCAACAGTGACCTCAAGTTACACTGTTACGGGCACCCATAACCTCCACTGGCACACACTAGCTAGCACAGAGTGACATAAGCACACTAGAAAGCATGGCACGGATGTTCCCAACCTCTTTCACGAATGAGTCCTGGCGGATTCAGCTGCAGCAGTTTGAGACATTACTGCTCAGCTCCCAGTACTGAACCTCCTATGTTTATAATCCATAATGCAATCTTCAACATAACAATCACTGGGATTAATCTATTTGCGCTTGACTGCCTGAACTATCTGAAGATAGAGTGGCCATGGCAGAAGGTTTTAAGTAGAACAGGTAGAAAACTTATCTTAAACCACTACAGATATATTCACTTGGAGCTTCACTTGATAAAAGCTTATTGTGGCCTGCAGTGAATTCTGTGCTACAAGAGTCTCTGAAGATCCAGTGACAGAAGTGAATCCTCTGAATAAATCACTTTGTTGATGAATTTCAACAGCAGGCCATTGAAAATAGCTATTCTTGTTTAAACGGTTTATTTCCATCTTTTTTTCCAACTTGGAACATAAGGGAACAATCACTCCATGGTACATAAGCATCTAAACCAACTTACTTATACATGATACATTAAGGTGTGCTTTTATTACCCAATCATTTTATTCAAGTAGACAAAGAATAATTAAAGTGACAAGACATACTCATTTTACTTGCTCCCCCCTTTTACCTTTTCCTAGCTCAAGTTTAACAGATTCAATCAAATGATCAGCAGGCTGCCAAGTTAAGAGAACAATCAAACAGATCTTCAAATACCTATGGAACAATCATGATGCTGGAGTTCTATTACAAATTAATCCTTCTGCCTCTAGACATAGAAAGTGTCAAAACCCCAAACTGTAGGTAACTGTCTTACTCTAGGTATTCAACTGCTCCTTTGCAGGGGTAAATGTGCTACAGAGAAGGGCAAGTACACAGCACATTAGTGAGAAGAAATCATTGTGACTGTGATTCATAACTTGACTTCCACTACAAAAACCAGGTGACAGGAAGATTTCCAGTTGTCTTCACATCCAGTCAGAGTCAAACAATATTCCTTGAAGGTTTGTACTACCTGGGATGCTTGCATGTTCTCTCTATTCAAATGTATTCTCAGCTGTCGTGAAACAAGTCAGAATGGTCCAAAAGGAGATGCTTCTTATCTCTTCATTAAGGCTTCGAAATAGTCTCCACTGCTCTTCAACTCCCTTTCCTTGCTTGTATGCCTTTTTATGCAATTTTATTTTCAAGAGAAAACCTAGACTAAATCTTAGAAAGAGAATTAAGTATTCTCAAAATAAGTCTTATCATGTGTAGAGTCATAGTTCCAGCCCTTTACTCCAGATTTCTGACAAATATGTTCTTAAATGGCAAAATAAAGGTCCTGTTCAGTGGTTACAATCCATTACTTTTAGCTACTCAGTTCTCAGAAAAACAGACTGTACCAGCCATTAGATGCTTGAAACAACCATTTTCAAAAGTAACTCCAGGGGAACCTTAGCACTTTCCCCTTCTAAACTGAGATGCTAACAGGACAAAAGAAATTAAATGCAATCTACTACTTCCTCAGTTGGTTGACTCAGCAAAGGGCTAGAAACCATGAAGTGAAACTGAGTGAATCCTGGAATTTTATTACACGCAGCACCTAGGAAAGAAAGAAAAAAAATTATGCTACATTTGGGATTAGTGTCTCTGTCATTGTATTTTATCGTATAAAGACCCAGTTACTAATTCTACTATGGTGTAATTATTCTTTTACAATCTGTTTAACCCAAGATATCTTGAAAGTATTTAATTTTTAAGTTAAAATACAGTACTACTGACTGCTGTAGTGCAATTAATGCCCTTATAATACAATTCAAAAAAGTAAGTTAGGAAAATATCTCTCTCTTTCAGTCCTGATTAATTTAATGAGTTCCTTCAACACTAATCTCTTAAACACAGAACTATAGGAAGTAAGAGATCAAAGAACAGCAATAAGCAGTCTAACTAAATAATCCATGTTGATTAGCAAATTGTACTTCATACTGATCTAAGAGTTCACTAATGAGATGCCTGGCACAATGACTGCTCTTGGAAAGCTTTGAAGCCATGCGTAACATTCACATTCTCCCTCCCTTATGCCACATCTAGGGAAGGCATAAGAATTCTTCTTTAAAACCTTCAAATTAATCATATGCAGTCCAGGAAAACACATGAAGGTTGTAAATATTTTTGATTTTTGCTAAGCCTTCCACAAATTTCGTGTAAGTCCAAGACATCAAAATGCAAAGGAAAATTACAGTATCCCCAGTCTGCACCAGGACATAGCTGCCCTGGTAACCAGCATGAATGGCCAATATTACTGCAGTCCTCAAAGAATAATTAAAGACTCCTGCTTTAAAATTCACCTTCAGTTTTGTACTTTTGTGATCTAGTAAGGGTTAAGCACCTTTGTCTGCAAAGCAAAATACATACCATAACTTCCAGTTTTATTGGCACAAATGATAGCACCGAAGAACTTTGGAGCATACTTCTGGATTCTGGAAATAACTTTCTGACAGGCTACTGTTGGGTCTGTTCCCATCCTCATATATTCCACAGCTTGATAACTAAAAAAAAACCCATCCCCATACCCAGACAGTTAGCCATACTCAGGTTATACATTCCAAAATACCACTGAAGAGACCTTGGTTTCTTTGAATAATGGAAACACATGGTAAGTGATTTTTAGGCCATCTTTGTATTGGCAATTATTACTCAAGTTCTACATAAAAAGTCATTAAAAACAGGACTAAAAGGAACTGCAAGATGTCATCTATACCATCTATTGTTCTGTGGCAGGACCAAGCCAAAAAATAACCCTGATCATTTGCAGAAGAGGCTAAGCAAAACAATAACTGCAAAGAAGCCATTAAAGAGTTAGTGGCTTCTATTTTTCATTGAGTTTGACATAAGAAGTGATCACTAGTTTTCAAAAAGGCTAATGTCAAGAAAACTTTTTGAAGAAAACTGACCTCTAGTATACTGATAAATTATTGATTTCAGTAAGCATAAAAAAAATAATCTTTCAGAAGAAAATTAGGTTTCTGAAAACACCAAAACTGACACATTTTCCTTATTTTATAAATATGAAGGTACAATGTTTTGATCAAGACTTTGAGATACTTTTAAATTTTTTGCAAACTAAGTTAAAAAAATATCTTAGTTTAAGTGAAAGAGAATCAAAATGAACTTTCTTTTTATCTACAGTATCATTAGACAAATGACTATCCAGGAAATGCTTGAGATGAATCAGTTGCATTTCAAAAATGTCCTCAGGGGTAAAAAATTAGTTTTGTTGCCATTTTCTTTCAGAACCTGAAGATTAAATGACAAGATACAACTTACAAGCAAACAACATTAGATTGCTTTGATGAAAGACGCATGTACCAAGACCAACTCCTGCTACACCAAGAGATATACAGATAGCATTAACTACAGATGTTATCAAAGTACTGCAGGAAAGAACTTCTCTTGCATTTTTAGACTTCCTATTATCTTTGACTTATTCTAACAATCAAGTAAGTTCAACTTATCTAAAGAAAACCGACCAAATATAAAGCTATATTTCACAGAGGTCTCTTCACTAATCAAAAACTCAGTAAGAAAATACTATCTCAAAGAAGGCAGACAGCAAATATTAGCAATTTTGCCCTTTATTTTGCACTTCCTTCACTTCTGGCAGGTCAATTTTAGTCTTTGTTTCCATGTGGGAATATCTAAGTAACATGGATTTAGTAAAAGTCTTTATCTACAAGGAAGCAGTGATTAACCATCTAGGCTGAGTTGTTTTCTAAAACCCACTGGTGCCAACACAAAATGCTTTAAGCATTGCAGCCAAATACTTCAGGCTGCTAAGTGTAATATCAGTTTTTATTGACTAAGCTCATAGTGGAGCTCAACTCACTACTGCTGTTGCTATCCACCATAACAGAATAGATAATTTATTTCAAGACTGGCTTGGAACAGCTTGAATTTCATTGAGGACATCTGTTAATATGCAACAGCTAGCAGGCATTCTTAGCTGCCGGAGTTTCAGAAAAAACACCTGAGCTTCTATATAGCCCTTCAACCATCAGAGCCCATTATGTTCAGCATGGATTTCCATAACTCATTCCTGAGATCGACTCACAAGGATAACTGCTAAGACTCAGTAATGAAAACAGCCATATTTTACACAGTTTATAGAACCACGATGACAGCACTAAAACACCTCAAGTTTCAAATTAGATGCAATTACATAGGATTGTTGCAGTGACACCTTCCCACCCTTCTGAATAATCTGAGACCCACGCCTCCTCCTCTCTACAATTTATGATATTTATTTCCCACATAATCAAACACTTTGGATGAGAAAGCTAATCAGTTCTGTTAAAAAGCATATAGGTTGGAAATATACTCATTACCTGCTGCCTGTTTGCTCACAGCTTGGCAGCATTAAGGAATCTGTCATCAAGATATCTGTCTCTTCTTTTAAGACACATCATAATGATAACTTAATACTGCTCCTGTTCTTTCCCCTTTCACTCCTTCCTCTGCTCCCACTTCAGCAGTCAGTAAGTGACACTGTCTTTTTAATCAATTACTTCATTTGCTGAGTCCACATTTTGCTGTGAAAAGCTGGCAAAGTCTGCCCTAAGGACAAACCTGGGTAAGAAGCGCATCATAATGTCACCATCCCCAGTGGCTGCAGCTCCTCCAGCTGTACTGTCCGCATAGGATCCTGCTCCAGCTATCGGAGAATCTCCGACACGGCTGCAGTGAACAATGGAAAATAAAAACCCAACTTTGTCAGCCTTACTGCCTCCAGCTGACTTAGCATTAAACCCGCAGGAGAACAGAACAGGTAAAAAGGTCACTCCACAGCAGTCAGAAGTCTTGTCTTAAAACTACCAATAAGAGTGATCTGTGATAACCTGACTGACCTGAGGCTTAATCCACCCCCTGTGCACAACTGTTTGTTATTATACTGACTATGGTTAGGCCAGTGAGGTTTAGCCTGTGGGCAACAGTAAGCACCTGGGGACATTAATATGTTCACTAACTTGTTGCTAAATCCCAAAGTTGTCTGACTTGGTTGACAGAAAAGAATTCTAACTGAGTAGAAAAAGTATTTCAAAGACAAAACACAAGCCTGGGGCTCTGATTTTATGTACATTTCTTTAGAGACTGTGCACCTCTCCAAAATGCTTATTTGTCTCTGGTGCCTTGCCTTACAAGTTGTCTCAAATCTGTGCCATTTGTTCGTGTCTCTGTATGGTGAATTAAGCCAGCTGAAAAACAAGCATTCCCTCAAACACACACAAATCATCTTGCAACTCAGTATTAGGATTTATAGCAGTGCACAGAAATAAGTAAGGCTATTTTGTGATTTAAATGTTAATGTTTTACACCACCACGACAAGCTTAACACAGGAAACAATGTGGGGAAAAGACTTTTTTGTAAAACCAGAGATACTAACCCTGGAATTTTGTGGACTGCACCATTAGTAGATGTCCCAGAAGCAACGGTTCCACTCACACCAATTATAACCATACCTAAGATTTTCAACAGGATGAAACATATTCAGAAACACTCCTAACAAACTTATTTACTTGGTACTATGCTTGTAAAACAGAACCACAATGTACAGACTATTCAAATTACAGATATACTGAAATACAAAAGAGTTGTACTCTTAAGGAAAACATGTTCTTTTTAAAAGACATTTGGAAACTTTTAGGATGTATTACAAGAGCTCAAAAAAACAATGTAAAACAGTGAGTGCCACATTGTTCAGAGCTGTATGTTACTGCTGCCCAAGCAGCTGCTGCCTCCTGATACACATCTGTGTTAGCCAGTAGAGAACAAGTACCTGGTGTCACCACATCAAGCACCAATACCAACAGAACAAAGTTTGGAAATTATATAAATAGTGCTTGAAGGAAATTTAAAAAAGAAACATCAGAAGGATGAGCTTAAATTTGGCAGATGGTGACATATTGACTACTGAAGTAATTAGAATTACTTCTATGACAGGCAACTAAACGGATGGATAAGCCTACCCCTTGCTAATTTTGTGCTGGTAAGAAAGCCACTGCCTCACACAAGAGAAGTTTAGATTGTCACTGGAACAGGATTTGGGATCAGGTGGCTCTCCATATAGCAAGACTTCACCTCCACAGAGTAAGAGAGGGCATAAATTGCCACTAGCATAAAACTGCAATACTGAGAGCCAAGGAGCAGAATGTGATGAGCTAAATTCTGGTTCTCTGACCACAACAGGCAGTACCTACTTCTTATACAAAAGTTTCCTGACCAGTAGAATCTAAAAGCATAGAGGCACTGACTCTGTCCTATGCAAAGAGACTGGAAGGGCATTAGATCCCTCCAATGTCTTAAATGCATTATAAATGAAGACTCTTCTCAAAATGTGCTAGTCACGGAGACATTTCATATATAAAACAATTGGGGTGGGAGAACTTGAAATACTAATACAAAACACTGTCATTTACCACAAAACAGCTTACGACTACTTAATGATACAGCAGTTCTTGAGTTGTATTTACCAGATTCCCCTCTCCTGACACTCCACAATTTCTGAGTTTTCCAGCACTTATTGAAGACTGTTTACCCCAGTAAAGTAAGCCATCTATCAGAATAAGGATCTGGGGAGTTGTCCAACTTCTGGAGAGTATTAATTGGTTATTAATAGGGTGAACTAGAAGCAAAGAAAAAAGATTTACACTTGAAACAACTTGGTATTGCAAACACCATCAGGTGAAAAGTTCTGCATTACTAAACTGAGGAAAATCCAAGCTAAACCAAAAAGTGCCAGTTTCAAGACCACACAGTAAAGAGCTTTAAAAGACATGAATCTGTAACTGCTTTAGTCCTTTGTCTGATCTGCTCCTTAATCAACTTATAGGCTTAGCAATTAACAGTCCTCAATCAGTAAACTCTTAGAAGTTTTTGGGACTACTACTGCTAACCTGTTTTAAGCATAGTAGTTTCTGGAGAAATTTATTGATTTCGTCTAAAGCCAGAACAGAAGAAAAATGAAAGCAAACTTTATTCTAAAAGTTTCAGGAGTGTTTGACCACACATTGCTTTTAGCTGGCAACAGGACTACCTGTTTACACATTTCTTCCACCATTGTAATGCCTTTTAAGTTACTCTGAAAGCAACACCACAATCAAGATAAAAATAATTAGTTTTAACTTTAATCAGTTTTCTAAGCATCCATAGCTTTCCAAGCAATTATGCCAAAGTATCTGCGAGAACAGCAATAGGACAATGAACAAGAGCAAAGGGCAAACATGAAGCAAGTGGCTGTGCAGCCAGTGCACTGGAAAAAAAACAGAAAAAAATCTTACTTTTAGGGACTCCATCCTAATACATAAGTAACAGAATCTTGAAACCATTATAAACAGGAAATAATTGCTATATGAAATACTTTTCTTTAAAATTAGTATGATTTAATCTGTAGAGGAATGAGAAAAAAAATCAGTATCAGGGTTACCAAAAATTGTTACCAATAGTATCATGGTTCTGAATGCTTCTTTGTGAGATGGTCTGTTCTTGTTTATAAGTTATTTTTCCAGGCCGTTTATATGGTCCACAGGATTTTGAAGAATCTGGTACCACATTCTGTAAATATTTTGAGATTTGCATGAATAATATATTATACTTCAATACTGATAAATTTAAAAATATTACAATCAATACGTATAATCTGCCATACAGGATGCCCAATACTTAAAACATACAGTTGTACTGAAATACCACAAATTGTTTTGCTTAAAGAATAAAGACTGATTTCCCATATAATCTAGTAAAAAGCTTTTCCTACTAGAAAATTATGTTGTTAAAATTAAAGATTTTCCCTTGCTCAACTGAGTGGTCAAAAAAAAAAAAAAAAGGCAGCTCATTCTTCAATGAAATGAAGAAAATTTTCAAGCCAAAAAACCAACCAGATGAAATGAGGTTGTTGTACTGATGTTAAGATATTACTGTCAAGTCAATATCATACTCAAGATCTTTTCCCAACTGAAAATATCTTGAAAATTAAAAAAATCAAAACTGAACTAAATTGGTTCAGCAATACAGCATTCCATATTCAAGAAACAATGAATACAGCGTACAAACACGGAGAAATCTGTAACACCCGAAGCGAAAAAAAAAACCCTCCAACCAAGGCCAACCTCACCAGAGTAGGCAAATTTAACGGACAACTGCACTAATCTGATGTATTCACAGGTCTGCATGAAGCCTCACAGCTAACTATTTAGAGACCTTAATTGCTACTGTAAGATTTTCTTTCAGAAATTTATACATGCATCAAAAAATACACACACCAACGTGTTTAGCTTGAGAAGTCCTGACCCAATTAAGAACTGGAAAAAAAATAATCGCTACACCAAAACACTACTGCAGCAAGGTCAAAACAGCAGGACCTAAGAAATAAGAACTAGACACATACAATTCCCAAGTCTACCAAATGCTTGGTAATTCCAAGACTTTTCGGTTTAATAAGCAAAACTTTTTCTTCACATCAATATAAGCTGAAAGGAAGAGGCAATTGCTGCATTACTGACTTTCTAAAACCCCTCTTCACTGCCACCACTGCACTGTACCTTCCAGTAGTTTGGCTGACAGCTTTGATTAAGCCACACTGAATACAGCGAAAGTGACTTCTGGGTTGTTAAATCTTCATATGGAAACCCCATTCTTACAGCAAACAGGGAGGCTTGAAAAGCAAGAACAAAACAAAAAACCCACATTGATTTATTCACAGATTTATATATTTTATGATAATGCATTTATGTTATGCTTTTTAGAAATCAAGAAATTCTACATCCTTTATGGAGATGAGAAATAAGCCTTCAGTAGCAGCCATTAGAGTGATGTACAACTGCAGTAGCAAACTCTCCCTTCTCTGGCAATATCAAATTTCTTCAATTCACTATAACTATGTTAATACATGTAAGTTTTACCATCGAAAGACAAACAAATTCTACTCTGTTAATCAACTGGACACAAATAAACTGAAGGGTGACTTGGGCTGTGTGGGTCACAGAAATATTTAAGTAAATAATACAAATATATTCACCTTAAAACGTTAGTCTTTTATGAAAGGTAAGTAACCCAGCAGCACAACATTTGCCATTAAAACACCGATACTTGAAGAAAGCAATCCACCAGCTTATATCCTATTACACTTCTTCCTTGCAGCTTGAAAAGTGACAGCTCATTTTGAAAATTAATATAGTATGTGCCAAGGGAGCAAAAGAAATACCAACACAAGCAATGAAAGGATGCTACACTTCTAAGAGTGACTTTTATCGTTAGGCAAAGCGAAAAGAAAAAAGATCAACTGTTCTTTCATCTCTTAGCTTAAAATACCTTTGATACTAACCAGTAACAGATATTGTTGCTAGGTTCCAATGCCTGAATTTATATTATCAATCCTTGATAACAATCTCACTATAATACACAGCTGAACAAGCTTATCTAGTCCTAGAATTAAGAGAAACCTTGAATTATTTCTGGACAGCTTTTCTACGTTTTTCATAAAAACTGACACAATTTAAAGTTCCTTAGCACTCAAAGGAAAAGAAAACAGCTGACAGCTTCAATTAAATAGATATTTATTTTCCCATTTCCAGAACAAACAGGCGAGGTTTAGGGGTTTTTTACTTGCTTTCTTCTTTGTACCACAAATTGTGCTTGTGCACGTTTGTCAGAAATTCTTACTCAGTCTACACTGATATACATGTGCTTTACTGGTAGTTTGCTAAGACTCACCCCTAAACAATTAAGGCAACGGGTGAAGAAAGCAGCTCTTCTAACAACGCAAGCATTGATGAGTGTAGTTATCTGTATCTGTTCAACGAAAGCTACACCACTGGCAAGAACTAGAATCCAAGGATCTACAGGCTGGTCAGCCTCTTCATGATCACTGAGAAGAAAATGGAAAAACTAACCCTGGAAATAATTTCTGAGCACATGAAGGACAAACAGGTGATTAGAAAATTAATGCATGCCACAGCTTGCCTCCCCTCCTCTCCAGTGTCAACCACTCATAAAAATGCAATTTTAGGAGGCACGAAGACTTCTCTGGATTATATTACTAAATATATTCAAATAAAAGTGCCTTTTAGTTATTGGGAGAAAAAGAAGGAATAACCTAAGCAATTTTGCATCTTGAATAAAAAAATGTCTGCAGAGATTATATGCATTTATATGAAAAGAGTTTACTATTCTAGATAGCTCTTCTGGTGAAAATGTAAATATTTTTATTTAGAAAATAAACTGTTCTTTCTCTCACATGCATATTTGAAGATTCAAATGTATTTCCTCTTTATCAATCTTCACCTGACGAAGACAACTACAGTTTCTTTTATGCAAGCTCAAATTTTCCCAGAAAATACATTTCTTCACAAGAAATATTCGTCATCAATTTCACCACTGCCTTGATTAATTCACTAACGTTAAACATCATCTCCAATTTTTACTCGGATAAATCTTTGGCTCTTCTGTCTTTCTTTTGCCACTACTGCTAGACAGTTTTTTCTGAGGAAGTTCTCACTGGCAGCAAGGACTCAGCATAACAACCTTGGCCACATGCCTCCATTATGCAAAGAGCTATTTCCTTAGGTTGGAAAACATATTTTAGATCAGCACTTTAATTCTTCTGCTCCTTCACTTTCATTATCTTTTCTGCTAATTCTACTGATCAAAGTTTAAAAATATTTTGGTAACTAACAATGATGGAGAAATGAGCATTATGAGTATTTCTTCCTCTGCTTTTAACACCTGACGAATTTCTTTTTCTGCATCACCTGTGAAATTTCTCTTAGTCCACACCTCAAATTAAACAGAATCTGCAAGTCTCTCTTTTCAAACATGTCAAACAGTGTCTTCCCCTTCCAAGATTGCATCAAAATGCTGTTGCACTTCTTTCTGCACACATTAATTTCTTCAAGAATCTTTTATCTTTTCTTATCAATTTCAAAGCACTTTAATCACCATTAATGCTCAGATGTCAACTTCCACACTTATCTCCAAATAAGTGTACATACATTTTCAAACTCTGTAACTGTGAGCCAAGAAACATTGTGCTCACTACTCACAGACCTCCCTGGAAAGTACATCTCTTTTTGAAACTGGTATTACTCTACCAACAGCAGCTTGAATTTAAAAAGCTCACCTAAGCCTCCAGTTTGCTATTGCTCTTTTGTTGTGCCTAAGAGTACAGCCTTTAATGTAATTTTTTTCATTCAAGTTCTCACTAATATTTTTAAACTATGAAATGCAATAATCATGCTCAAAATATACCAAAGTGGTAAAATGTAACTGCAGTGACTATTAATTCTGCCATTCCTTAGAAAAAGTTACTCCACAGTTTTAAATGCAACATTCACATCTAACAGTTTCCATAGTGTCTTTTAATAAATCATCTTTGAAAACTCAGATATCAGTGATATTAGCAAAACCTTGGGATTACAAGTTAATATTTGCAATTAGGCTGGTGGGAAAACCATACATTATGGTTTTTTCTTCTAAAAATAGACCTATTTCATACACAAAGAATGAGCAAATAAACACTTCTATATTATTTTACTAGATTGATTTTATTGTCAAGTAATTCTTCCACCTATATTACAAAGATTAAAACGCAGCAATTTTAGCAGGAAGTGTTTTAGACAAGGGTATGACTAAAAAACATTTAAAGGAATAATTACCTGACTCTCCCACTAATAGTGTATGCTTAGTGTATTCAAGGACCTTTCGTGCTACACCAATTGCATTTTTCACACGTCTGAGATCTGCAACAGCCCCAACTTCCATAGTGTTGCTGGAAACAAGAAATATTTAAAACTTATTAAAAGTACACAAATAATTGCACATTTTTTATTAGACAAGATCTGTTCTCATCTAAATTAAAAAGCTTGCTCCTTTAACATAATGCTTTAATTGTTGTATGCCATAGACTGATGGCATCACACTAGCAGGGAAAAAATTTCCCTTTCACGGGCATGGAGATTTTGCTCAGGTAACAATAACTCCATCTACAGTAATATTTTCAGTAAAATAACTATTTTGTTACATGAACTCATAACAGGAACAACACACTTGCAATTACTTTTTAACCAGGACAGCTTTAAATAGCAAATAAATTACAGAAGACAACTTCTCCATAAGGGAAATATTTATGGATTGAATGTAAAGGGAAAGCTAACAATACTACAAAACCATCTGCTTTGCAACTTCTGTATCTAGAACTGGATTACCGCACTACATGTGAAGATTCATAACCTACTCTCCCACCAGTCAGTATTTTTCCTAGTTCCGCAAGTTAATATATAACTTGTCACACAGTGAGCCCCAAAGCAACAAGATCCTGTAACAGCCCTTAAATGTGCTAGTAATTACAGGGATCATTCTTTCCTCCATGTCGTTTCCTTACCCATCCATAATCATTGCATCCAGAGTTGTTTCTCCACTTTCATCTGGGCTTCCTCCGTATCCCACACTCCCATCGCACTGATCGATCTCACACTGCCCACAGCCTCTCTCAACTGCATCCAGCTCAGAACCTCCCGACTCTAGTACTCTCCAAGCTATAATCAACACAAATAATTAAATGTCACCAGGGAAAACAGTCTCCACTACTGCTTTAAAGAATGTTTTAAAGATGGACATGATGCAGATGCACTACATAAGTGGATAAACAAAAGCAAACCATAACTTACAGATGAAATAAAGTCAAAATACAAATATAACTGAAAGACTGTAAAGCATAACTTTTCTAAATATTGTTTTTCTTTCATATCTGATTAGTGTTTCTGACTGCAAAATGAAGCTTTTCTTCTGTTATTTACTAAAAGTCATCACAACTGCTATACATCAAACAACCTTCTCTGCCCAGAACCAATCATTACTTTATCAGTGCGTGTTTAAAGCCTTCTGGGAAGAGAGAGAAAGGGAAACAAAACCTTCATCTTAGGAAAAAAAAAAGGCCAAAAAAACCCAGCTGCCCTCAAAAGCTTCATATGAGAATAATAAGTGTCCAGCTGCAGAATAAAAAGATCTAAACCTAGATCAGTAACTACATAAGCATAAAACCACAGTGGAAGCAGTATATAAGAAATTAGTCTCCATTCTCCTGTCCAACTCTTAGTCTATTCTTTAGACTCTAGATCACAGTGCAGCTTTGTAAGACATTACAGACATGCCAAACGACATGGCTTGAATATGCTGAGCCTGAAGGCATTGCACATATGAGATTTCACAAGGTTGGACCCAGGCAAGATTTTCCAAGGTGCGTGAGCTTGCTGGCACTGATAGTTGCAGTCCTACTTCCTCCTTGTGCTGGCTCTGGTGCTCCATCATCTGACAGACCCAGCACAGGAGAGGCAGCAGATGCACACAGCTCTTTTTTGCAGAAATAAACCATCTCAGGAACTAAAACAGTTTCAACCATCTCAAGAAGCCTTATCATCACAAATGCTGCGTGCAATTGCATGAAGCTGCATGCACCAGGGAAAAAGTAAGACTTAATGCCATGCATCCAACTCCACATATGATTGTCTTTTATTATAAACTTCAGTGTGAGGAGTATTGCTTCAATTCCTATTACCTTTATGGCTGTCAGGAGCCTTAACACAAGCTTTCAGAAGCTGCAAAAGGCCTTGCAGTTTTCATGAGTGTATTTTATTTAAGACCTATACAAGACTTTATAGGTAACCCATTTCACAAACAAGAATTTCATAGTAAGGCATTATTTACAACTCGATGATAAAATAACCTGCAAATCTTTTAAAATCAGTACTCACAGCTAATTTACGTTGCCATAAGAAAATGTGCTTTGACTGTCAAGCACACATCACAAAACACCGAGCTCAAAAAAAAATAACATTCATAACTACCTAAATCCCTAGGGGGCAAGAAGGAATCTCAAAAGGGCACTTTTAAAAACCACTGCAAAGAGCCACAAGAGTGCAAACCACATTAACAAAAGTGCACCTTTAATCTAGCATATCTGCAGTTCATAATCCCCCTCTCTACTGACTGGTTTGTTTTTTGTTTGGTTGATTTTTTGTTTGTTTGTTGGTTCTTTTTAAACGCGTTTTTCCCAGCGTGGAAAGTTAAATCGCTTGCAGGCTCTCAGGCCACACCAGGACTCGGCGTCAGAGAATCACCAGTGTAAAGGCAAGCTCCTTCCCATACGAGGAGTAACCCGGCGCCTCGGCGCCCGAGCCCCTTTCCAAGAGCCCGCCCGTCCCTGCGGCAGCGGGGCCTCTCTGACCCGGGACGGGCCAGGCGGGGAGCAGAGCCCGGGCCCGCTGCACCCAGCGCCGCTTGAAGGCAGCAGGGTCACAACTCGCTCCTTCTTGCCACACACCAGCCCGGTCACGCCTCAAAGGCTTACTTTTCCCTAGGCCACCGCCAACGCCCGGATCCGCCTGGCGGCCCCCCACTGCGGCAGGGCGCACCAGGAGGTCAGCGAGCGGCGCGGCGCGGCACAGCACCGCCCCACCCGCCCCAGTCCCCCGCCGGGACACCTGTCTCCGCAGCCGTCCTAAACGCCCAGGTGTTGATGACTACAGGCAGGGCGGCGGCTGAGGCGGCGCCTGGCGGCGGCAACAC
>VZRE01010736.1:227372-257359 GCA_013396775.1 Cephalopterus ornatus
CCACCATGACGGCCCGGCCCGCAGCGCCTCCCGCCGCCATCGCTGCCCGGCCCGGCCCCCGCTGGCCCGACACCAACCAGGCGGCGGCGGCGGCGGCGCAGGCGCGCAGGGCCCGGCCGCGGGGAGCGCGGGTGTGGTCACGGAGCCCAGGGGAGGGCCGGGGCCGGCCTTGAGCTGCGCTGTCGGGGCGCGGGGAAGCTTAAAGTCCCGAGCAAAGGCCGAGGCCGAGGTCCAGGGCATATTAAAATACATTTTGTATTTCGTAGAATCATAGAATGGTTTGGATTGGAAGGGACGTTGAGGATCATGTAGTTCCAACGCCCTTACCATGGGCAGGAACATGTTCAACTAGACCAGGTTGCTCAGAGACCCATCCTTGGGCACTTTCAGGGGTGTGGCATCTGCAACTTCACTGGGCAGCCTGTTCCAGTGCCTCACCACCCTCTAATGTTTTTTTTCCTAACATCTGATTTACCCTACTCTGTCAATTTGAGCCGATTCCCCCTTGTCCTGTAACTACATGCTCTTGTAAATAGTCTTGCCCCATCATTTCTGTAAGTTCCCTTAAGGTATAGAAGGCTGCAGTTAGGTCACCCCGAAGCCTCTTTTTCCAGGCTAAACAATCCCAATTCTCTCAGCCCTGCCTTGTAGAAGAGGTGCTCCATCCCTCTTACCAACTCGGTGGCCCTCTGGACATGCTCCAACAACTCCGTGTCCTTCCTGTGTTTGGGACCCCAGAGCTGGATGCAGTACTTGACATGGGGTCTCACCAGAGCAGAACAGAGGGACGGAGTCACTTCCCTTGGCCTGCTGGCCACGCTTCTTTTGATTTTTCATTGTGTGTCTGTGTGTGTGTTACAGCCAGCCTGCTTGTGGAGGGCCCCAGCCCGCTGCTGATTGCTGGCAACGCTGGAGTGTGGTTTTGAGCTGTGGCGGTTTTGGGGGGCTGTGTGTTCGCAGGGCTGCGGCATAAGTGCAATCACCTATGTTCATGAGATTCACTTGCAACATCACATGCCACCTTGTCAACATGGATGTTTTTGTCAAAAGTGCCCTTATGGTACAGAGACGTTTCTGCGAAGGACATGTTTTGGGACATACTACAGCCAAATAGTTTAGGGAAAAACTTGTGAAAAGCCTTGCTTTATAGAAATCATAGAACGTATACCAGGTAATTTCTTAATTCTGCCCCTGCCAAACCAGCTTTTCATTATAAAATAGTTTAAAGCCATTTGACCCATTGCCATAGCACTCTGACAGGTTCCAGGTCTATAGGCTTGCCTGCTGTAAGCGTAATTCACCGGCTCGTGTTCAGGGCTGATTATGTTCAAGGAGTTGCTGATCATCAACCAGCTATTATTTCTGAACAACATGAAAAAAGGAGACTTTTGCTTCTATCAGAGGACATAGATATAAACTATACATTTTTTTTCAAATACTCTTTTGGTTCATCCTCATTACCCCTTTTCAATATATGATGGACCAAACTCAGTTACACTTTAGCAGCAATGTCGCTGGTGTTGTATTTATACTAAGAGTGGATACTTGGATCCTATGTGTGACAAGCTCAGGCTTGTAAGCATGCCTAAATTTTGAATGTGCCCAAGCTGGTTTAAAAAGCCTGAAGTAATATTGTCTTTATTATAACAAAACGTTCCAAATACTTTGGAATTAAATGGTTGCCATGAAGGAAATGTGTTATCTTTTATTACAGAAGTCACAAAATAATAAAATACAGTATTAGGTTTGACTTCAGGCCTTGCTTTCAGCTAGTTCCCAAAAGCAAAGTTACAAGTAGTCTAGAGAAACCTTTACTCAGGTAAATACTGTTAGATGATTTATTTCTGATATTACTGCTCATATTTCTGTCACATGTTTCTGTGTAAAGCTGTTAGGCAAGGGAGAAGGGCCAAAATACAGATCCGATTTAATGTTAGCTGAAGGTAAATAGAGGAAAATATTTTCAGGAAATTAATTCAGTAATAAGTAAAAAGAAAAATATAATCAAACACATTCGTAAAATGGATATATTAATAATATTTTTCAAACACGGTTTTCTTTTGGCAAGATAAAATAGAATGTTATGAAATAAAACCACTTTAATATGGATGTCATTCAAATACAAGTATTGACTGTGATGGTTGCATCTGCAGGCTGAGCCTGCACAGCTGTGGAGAGAATGTTTTGTATGAGCTGAAACAGCAGAACATTATGCTTTGAGGCTCATGTAGAAAGTCAGTTGGTTTGATTTCTGTGGCATGCTTTCTAACTGGCTTTCAAATGTGAACGACTTCCTGCTAGAAATAAATGCAATCTTGAGGCTATGCTTTACTGTATACAATGCTATTTAATATAATATTTTTTTATGCTGTGTGTGAAAAAACTCACTAAGCAAACACTAGTCTCAGATACAGTGTATAAAATCAACAGCAAGGTCAATAAAACCCTTGTTTTACAAGCTAAGGAGAATTTGAGCAATAGTGGTCCAAAACAACTCTGCAAGTCAGTTCTGCTACATCCCTCTAGGCTCTTGATTTACCTTCTGCCCCTGATATAACGTATTTTAAAATTGGCCATTGGGTTTAAAACATTTCTTTTTTTTTTCATAAAAATTATCTCTTGTTTTGTATAAGTCCTTCGTTCGTCAGCAATGGAAATGCACCTTCATCTGTTTATCCCCCAATACTTAATGTTATCTTAGAGACTGTGGCTAAGATAAATGGTGATACTAGTAGACTTTTTTTCTGCTGCTAAAAAGCAAATCAGTGTTTCCACAAAGAGAACTTTTGTTCAAGTGCGTAATATTGGAGGAATATTCTAGAGAAAGACTTATATGGACAAGGGATTAGTGAGAGGATTTACAACAGACAACACTGACTGGATGGCACTGAGTAATTAATGAAAAACACAGGAGGAAATTCACCTCTTCTACTGAGAGGGTCTGTTCCTACAGTGGCCAAAGTCTGACCTCAATTATATCTGTGTGACCTTATCTAGCACCATCTGTTAAAAAATGCATGCCGAGCTCCTTTTTGCTGTCTCAAATTTTCTGTAAGTGTGCTTTGAAATCTAATTAAGTATTGTAGTTATATCTGTAATTTGTTTACATTTTTGTCTTGATTTTACTTACACTTGCTAATAGTAACACAAATACATGAAAAGCAAATATGAGAATATAAGTAATCAACTGTGTGATTACCACTTGCTAATTAAAATATATTTTTAAATAATGTGTGTTGTGGTTTTCTATTTTGAGTAGATGTGTAGAAGCACCGTACTCTCAGTTTTTAAAATTCTTTTTTTTCTGTTTCAATCCCTTTTTTTTTTTGTTTCTTAGAATACATGTGTTCTCTCATTCACTGAACAACACTGGAAAGGATGAAAATATTTATTCATAGTGAACCCAGTTCATAGTGACCATCATCTACCTCTCAAGTCCAGTAGGAAGCACCCTTATGCCTTCTCTCATGCTTGAGAAGAGCTATGTATAAACATTTTCAAAGCTACCTAGTTATCCTCACCTGAATCCTGCATAAAATGTATAAAATTTGAACCACACAATTTTACAGACCTCTGCTTCCCATACTGTTTTCATGCCTTTCCTAACAATCCTTTTCCATGTGTTATGTGTTCTCGTCCACTTCTACTGTAAGGTCTTTTGGTTATGGGTTGTCATTTCAAGTTTGTACAGCATATAGCACCAGTGTGTCCTACCTTAACACTCTCTGACCTTTGACAATATGTTAATGGGCATTTGTATCTATAATGAGAAAAAGTACAGATGCTAATTATAAAACCCAAACAGCCACCAATAATAACTAAACAATAATAGTCAAGCTTCCATTGCTAAAGTTCCTTTTGCTACTACTTTTATTTTTTAAGTTCAGATTATAAGTTACTGTAACTTCCTTTCCTACTGTGTAACCTCAAAATAATTATTATATGTCACAGAATAATATGTTCTTACAGTATTCTTTTGGTCTGTTGTTGCATTCTGCCTTAAAACAAGTTATGGATAATATATTTCCTTTTAGTAATTGCTGTACTGGTCCACTGCAGTAATAAAGTTGTCATATGGAACATGTAATGGACCACATTACATTGTTGGAACGGCTTTTTTTTTTATTACAACTCCTTGTAACTTTATGATATCTTCATAAATGTGATCCATGGCAATAATAAACTTGTTGGACAAATGCAGCAAGGTGCTGTTTGTTTCCCGCATGTCTGAAAGGTATCTTGACATTGTTAAATGAGCAGACTTAAAGCTTTCAGTATTGGAAGGAAGTTAACCACAAACTTGAATTATATAAATATTAATTTAGAAATATGACAACTTACAATGTCGATATCTGTTTAATTGGATTTGAGTATGCCTAATAAAATTTTTAAACAGGATTCTCACCTAGTTAGGATTATCTCAGCATAGAGGGTGTATTAGTACATGCAACACTGGGATATTTTCGTGGTTAGAATATGAAAAAACAATAAATAATTGCTTTAGGAGGTAATTTATAGCATATAAGCCCCAGCTTTGAATAGAAAACTGTGTGATGTCTGTGCATAGTGCCTTTTCTGAGTTTTTTTGCCTGTAGTCTTTGTTAGGACACACTAATGCCATTTTGTGGTTTTTTTCAATGTATTCCATTGTACAAACCAACCCCCTTGTTTTGTATTGGTTTCTGTGCCTCCTTCTTAAGTTCACCCACATAAAGCTCGCTAAGATATTGCAGCCCCATAATGTTCAGTGTAAACTGAAATTTCAGTTCAACTGTGATTGAAAAACTTTGAAGACAGATTTTAAGAATGATGCTGAGAAGTGGTAAAGAATTAGTCTCTACTCCATGATGTCTGAAATGGATATATACAGCACTGCAGTGTTTCTAAACCACCAAACAAGTGTACAAATCAGATCAAAGTCATTTTGAGAATCTGTTTCAGCAATGTACCAGCCATTCAGTTACTGTCCTTTGCAAGTTTCATTGGACTCTGATACTAACCACAGGGGTTATAAGTTTTATTTTATTTATTTTTTGGCTTCAGACTGACAAATAAGTATCTCAAACAAAAAACCTCTTGATAACGTTTTACCGACTGTATTTTAAGATGAGATGGCTGGGATACAAAGTACAGAAATAGAAAGTTATGAGCTACAACTACATTTTTAAGTTCATTTTTTGTGCCAGAAATTGACCTTCTGTACTGATTAAATCATAGGGGACAAGCCAACAGTTATGCAGCAGGTGTGAGTCTGAATTTACTTTGTGAGGATTCAGTCTGGCTATTTGAGTATAATAATCTCAACCTTTCCTGGTCACACAAGTGCAACAACACAGAATGTAAAGGAGACTGTGTAGCTTGAAACAACAGAAGAATTTTGTTTCAGATTTTGTGTTTTCATTCTATATAAATGTTTCTCAAATTCTAGAAGCATTTTCTTGAGAGAAAGGAGTTGTTTCATGCATTTGCTGTCATCTTTGATATTCACTTTTGGAATAATGTTATGAGTTAGGTATCATAACATACCCTAGATAAATGTCAATAAAACATTTGTCCCTATGTTTTCTTCTCTGTGGGTTTGTGATTTTTTGATTACTTTTTGGACCTACGAGGAGAGGATACATTGCTTTTGTAGCATAAATATGAATTCAGATTGTGAATAAATAATAGTTAAACTGACCTTTCAGACCCTTACTGCTGTGGATGGCCCCACTGGCTGCATTGGAGAAGTTTCTGGTAAATGACTACTCCCTCATAGGCAGCACTTGTTCACTTGTGCCAGCACTTGTGAGGCACATAGGGCAATTGCCTGGGGCTCTATGCTGTGCAGGGACATGGTTAGCTAACTTAGGTGGCCATTTAAGTAAAAAGGAACACATATCTAACCTTCTGACCTGCAACTCCCTTGGTCTCTAATAACATGTGTAACGGTGTGCAAGACACCATTTCTGAATTCATGAATTACTGAATTAGTTTGTGATAGTCTGTGGTCATCTTTACATTGTCTTGACTTTCATTAAAACATTAATATACATCTTTTCAGAAATAAATTTTCTAAAATATTAAACAAAAACATCACTAAAATTGGTTAAGTGCAGGGTCTTTATGTTCTGTTCATTTTCCCAGTATTCCCTAGCTACTTTTTATTTAGAAGCAAATCTAATTTTGCTCCAAAATTTGGAACTTAAAACCTTGTTAGGTTCTTAGTGATTGCACTATAGTGATAACATATCTACACACAGAGGAATGATGTTACCAGCTTTCCCCTTATTTATCTGTATATGTTTGTTGTATTATATATTCTCTCATGTGCTCTTTTCTTCATATATATGAAGGACAGCTGTGTAGCTTTGGGGAATATCTGTTGAGCTATAGATACATTACCACATGGTATCTGGCTCTAGTTGACTGTATTTCATCTGCAGATTCAAATTCATAATCGCAAGTCATACAAATTTAGGGGTGTCTCATATTCCACTGGAATTACTTCATGAGCTTGTTTTCTTGAAATCTTTGTTAAGACTAATAGATGTATTTTTGCTTGGTTTAACCCTTGTACTGACAATTAATTTTCCAGAAAATACGCAGGATTTTCATGCTTATGGTGCTTCACATAATAGGACTAATTTATCATGTCTGACTCTCCTGTAATCAGAATTACCAGAGATGTAGAATGAAAAGACATGGTTTATACTTACAAATATATATTTGTACCACATGACATTTCAAATATATGACAATTTGCAGTACAGTCATGGACCTAGCTTAGACCCACAAAGTGATTTTAAGCTCCTGACTCATGCTTCAGTTCCCAAACTACCAACTATGTGCAATCTATAGACACAATAGGAAGTAACAATCCAAATCCCTTTGCAAGTGGTTCCTGGCCTATGGCTAGTTTCTGAGCAAGTGACTTAAATCAAAGATGCTTCTCTGAAATATTATCCCCTGAACAGATAGCAGTGAACTAATTGACATGGCCCTTAGGGACATGGTTTAGTTGTGGGCTTGGCCATGCTGGGTTAGCATCTGGACTAGATGATCTTAAGGGTCTTTTCCAACCTAAAGAATTCTGTGAATCTGTTAGTCTAAACTGAACAGCCTGAACTTAAATAGAGAGTGATCTGGACACACACTGGCTGTAGATCTGCATCTTCTGCTTTTGAGAGATGTGTAGAACAACCTGAGCCCATGTATCTTTCACATCAGTACGATCAACAGGTAAGTACATTTAAAGGACTCTGTCTCCAGGCATCCACTAGTGCTTGCCCAGCATTTCTAGGGAAGACAAACGACAACTTGAGATTTAGTGTGGCTGTGAGAGTCACTAAGGAGGAGCAGTACACCTTAGAGAAGACAGAGTGTGAAAGAGAGGGTGAAAGATTCTATACAAATTGAGGTGTATCTCCAACCTGCTTCTTAAGAGCCTAGTATTCTTCATTTCTACATGCCAAAGTCACCTTAAATGAAGTTCCTTGAAATATTTTTTCTATTGGGCATGTCTTTTTTTCTATGTCTGTTGTAAAAAATATGATCTCAGTGCAAAAAATGTGTCTAACAATCTTTTGTACACCATTAAAGAATTGCTATTGAAATACTAATGCCAATACTACTAATAATAGGAAGGCATAATTAACTGGTAAAGCATAGTTTCTTCAGAAAAGAAAAAAAACACTTTAAAACTAAAATGTATTTGGAAACGTACCCATTTAATGTATTTTCATCAAAACACAAGTTACACTGTATATGACCGCAGGGAGGATTAACCTGAAATCTTGAGGAGTTGACCTTGCCCTATGTTATAAAAAATTGAACAAAATGTGGCTAATTTTTCCATATAATTTATTTTGTTAATTTAAGTTTTGATTTAATCCATAAATGATGGATTATTATGATGCATTATTTAATGAAATTTTGTCCAAAAAGCTTATCCCAGGAAGTATTACTTCAGATGAAACTACTTACAGACTTCAAGAGAAAATACTTCTTAATATTTGCTTAAAAGTCTTTTTTAACATTTGTTAATTTTAGTAATCCTTGTATTGGAAATATGATCATGGCTAAATCTTGTACCACCTGGGAGCTACTTTAATCAGTAAAACCATTCTGGGGACAAAGATGGTTGTTGTCATATGAGCTATGACTGAAAGAGTGCCATCACTTTTCTCTAACTCAATTTTTAAAATTGCATATTATGTTTTATTCATTGTTATTATCAGAGTTTGCTCTGATTAAACATGCATTCTAATAGCGTCTCACTTCCTATCAGTATGAATTGTGTTTACTAAACACCCAAAAAAAGTGTAGAGAATCAGAGACTGCATTATTTTTTAATACCAAAAATACCCTCCAGTGCTTTGTTAAAAATGTCTCCATCAATGTATGATAGGGATGGGCCATTCTATCAGGTGTTTATTCGAGCAAAGGATACACCTCCTTTAAACAAGAGCTGATGTCAATTCAGTTTACCATGTTTATCACTTCAGCAGTTTCAGTTTTCTTTATTGTATGTTTTCAAACTTAAACTGTTTCTATTTTTATCACTGCATTTTTTTCTAAACTGTCCCCATAGTCATGTGTGGACTGCTATAATGAAGTACAGTCTGTGACATATCTATTTCTATGTAAGTATTTAAAAATACACAGAGACTAAGTCTGTTCAGCAATTCGATATAAAACTGGAATATTAATCAGGTGTTAAATAGATCAGATAATGTGTAGTAAGTCTGTAGTTTTTAGAAGCTTGGCCCGTTTTTTTTCTGCAATTAATTTTTGTTTGTTAAAAGATATAGCAACAAAAGTATAATCTTTGACTAGTGCTTACTGCCAGAACTAAACAAGCATTAGTTATAAGCAATGCCTCTGCTATTGTTTAAAGAACTTAAGTTCATTAACTTTGCACATATTTGGCTTTGAAATAGCAAATATAGACTCCTGCTAGTCTACAGATAGTATGAAATTATGATTCTGTCTACAATGTGTAAGAACCAGCAGATGAAAGAGCATTTTATTTCAGTCTCTCACTCATAAAAACAGGTTTCAGTCGAGGAGAAAAATCCATGTAATAAATGTGATACCCAGAGGCTGAAAAATGTATCTAAAATATATAAAAAAATTCCCTTGAAAACCAGATGAGACATGGAACTTCCTCTCTATTTAACGTTGTAAGATATTTGTGGACTTTGAAGCAGCATTTTTCATTGTTTAACTTGTGAAACATAAGCAGCATCTTGTTCCATGCCCTGCATGTATTTGACTGCATTCTGATTATTTTATATGAACAAGAATGAATCCAGCTTAGGAAGTATGCTGCTGAAAATGACCCTTGATCAGCAAATGACTTAGTAATTAGGTATGTGGCTGGGTCAGCGGCCTTTGGCTCTGTTGTCCTCTACAATTCTAGAGGGTAATAAAGATTATAAATATATAACTGCATGCAGACAAGGAGGGTTTGAAGATAAAACATTATAAATTGTAGCTTACCACTTAATTGCACCCTGATGCCTGTATATATTAATTTAAAATGAAGAACATAATTACAAGGAACTTCTTCATTTCCAGCTGCTAGTGAAGCATACTTTGCTTTTTTACTACTCCAGTAATGTGAAATCCTAATTCCAACATCAGCAATACTAGGAAAAAAACCTGAGCTCCCCTATATACTATTAATAATTTACACTTGTTTCATGTTTATTAGGAATTGTATTTTTGTATGGATGTGTCCTTTTGTATAGACACAGTCACAAAATATACCAACAGCTATTTTTCTGTAGTGATCTGGATTTTTCCAAACAGACAACGGCTGTCCTGTAATTAATTTTGTCATCTTTTGCTTAGAAACTGAATATTTCTTGCTGGAAAAAATAATGACAAACTGAACCTTAAACTTCTTAGGCCATGACCTTGCCTTCTTGGTGGAGAGTGGTGGTGAGAAAGATGGTATCTGAAACAAGTCAGGGTGATTGAGTACATTAAAATATTTTCAGTACAGCACTGCCTTATGCCCTCATAATTTCTGATCAGCACATTTTCATCTTGTCTCCTCTTGTCTGGCATTGCCGTGTCCCAGTGTAAGTTCTTAACGGCCTTGAGCATGACAAGAAATTTCGTATGGTAGTTGTCAAGATATCACTTGCAATTTGTCAGTCCAGGAGCTCTACAACAGATCTTTTATCCCTGCAGTCTATCTTAGAAATCATGGGAAATCTTTTGGTAGGCGAGCTTCTTGGTAGCAGAGTCCAAGTAAACCAGCACAGTCTGATGAGTGCTATGTGTTTATCTGAGCAGAATTTGGACTGCCTCATCACTCAACAAATCATATTTAGTGTTATCTAGGTGTAGGTGGTTTGATGACAAGCGTGACAGACTGCACTTGGCATTGGTGGCAGGATACATACTTTTAACAGAGTAAAACCTATATCCGTCAATTTTGAGTGTGTGCATTGTGATTCGGCAGGGCAGCACACACACGCATAAACTCACACACAGGTATGAACGTTAACATGGTCAGTGAACACCTGCTTACACACCACGTAACTATCACAAGGGAGCCACAGATGCGAATTTTTAAGGATATCTCTATCACAAAACTACTGCTGTACACTCCTTTTAGTTGAATTTCCGGATTTATTCACTAGGTGGCAATGTAGTATGCCATTTGTAGAAAATTTGCAGCAGAGCTGTACTGATTAGAAATAACTGCACTACATAGATGTTTTAAACTGGATTACAATAAATAAATGTTCATTAATTCATAATCCATTTAAAAAAATATTCTTACAAAAATGTATACTTTATTTACACCTTAAGTAGAAAATACATGAGGTTGTGGTAGATTGCAAAGCCTGTAAGAGTCACATGGACCCAGTGGACCCCATCATCTCTAGTACCTTAGTTCTGAAGTGTCAGGCAGGGATGGAGTGCGGTGTAAAAAGGAGCACATGCATCTCAATTACCTCAACAGAAAGAGATAATTTCAGGCAGTGAGAGAAACGTGATTACAGCCAAGATTTAGAAATATTTTATTAGAATGAGTTGCTGAAGTATATCTTTTCTGGTTGTATTAGATGCTCTAAGCACTGATGTGAAGACTGGTTCAGAGCAGTCTATGAGTCTGTCAGTTCCTTGGGTTTTCTCTCTTTTAACACTGATGCTTTAGAAAATGCCCAAAGGAGTCATAAAGAAGTGGGATGGAGGTAGTAGGTGCACCAGCCTAGTGAAGCTGGTTAGAACTGGCAGCTGTCTCCTGGAGGCCTGTGGCAGAATGTGGTCTGCACTGTGAGGCCAGAAGAAGACACGGCAGAGGTGGAGACTAGCATCAGGATCAGTTGTAATCGCTCATTTAAAACTCACTGTGCATGCAATGGATGGGATGCCTGTATGATTCATGCAATTTTAAATCTTCCTTTTATAGACATAAAATGTAAAGTGTTGAAATAAGGATACTGTGTTTTATAGAATCAAGATGTTATTTTCTCATTTGCCATGTAAATTAATGAAATACTTTATGTCAGGCAGATTCAATCTTTGCTGGTTTTCAGAATGACCTCATGCAAGGCTGTTTGCCCAATTCTCTGTAGGCAGCCTTTTGCTTTCTCCAATTTCATTATGTGACTTCACTGGTTATTTTGTTGTCTTTCAAGCTGTCCATACATTTTACTCTAGCACAATGGGCACAGTTTCTATTTAGAAGTTTTTGCTGCCATGGTGCTTTATAACCCTGATGGTTTAGTCTGTCTGACCCAGCAATCTTTTGTCCTCAGCACTTTATCCTGAGTCAAATTGTCTCAATTATCCCTCCATTCATTTGATAGATTGTACCCCTGCTGTAATTCTCAAATAGGCAATAATTATTTGGGACATTTAATTGGTTTTGGACTAGGCCTGTTATATACCTCAGAGTTTCCAAGGCTTTTGGTTCATGTATTTTATGGTACCAGCTGAGAAATAGCTATTAGTTATTGCTAAAATGTATGTTGCAATTCAGGAGAATTGTGCTATACTTTAGGTTTCTTTTTGCTGTCCATATTAAAAGTATTAAAAGTAAAGAAATCCCCAAAATATCAAAAGTCATCTGCAACCAGAAATGGCTCTCATTTTGGAGAAAGTGGGGTCCAACTCTACCAGAACATTATAAACCCTGCTGAAACCTTTCTTTGTCATTCTGTTTTAATAGGTGTGTTCAGTGGCAATGTAATGCGGCAGAAGTTTAAAAAAATGTATGTGTTTAATTATCAGGATAAAACTGCTGATTTAATTTCAGTGATTTTTTTACCTGTAGTCCCTTGTTTTCAGTTATGTTACTGTGCCTGCTAGTAAGTTTACTGTCTGTTTTCAGCTTCCTTTGCATTCCTTCTGTACATGGATGAAGTGGAGACACCAAACTATAGTGTCTGTGGCCCTGGTTGTATATATATTTACTTAATTTAAAGCCTACACCGTGCCCTCATCCATCATTATTGCATTGTGAGACTTAAAATATTTGTTGTTTCTCTTAAAAGCTCACTTTGTGAATCAAGTCATCAAGAAAGAATCTCTCAGCTTTCAGCTAAACAAAAAAAAAATATTTTGTCTTTCTAACAGGAGACAAAAGTTTGAAAATATGACTTGAATATACCAAAAGGCTTTTAAAGACAGTACGTCAAAGCAAAAGATAAAATAATTTAAAAATTATTAGGATTCTTAAGAGAAGCATTCTGTTTTGGGCTGAGTGTGATTGCTGAATCCTGGACATTCAAGAGATAGACAAAAGAGCTTTTAAGCAGAGGAAAAATCATTGAAAAATACTAGCAGGTGAAATTATTCTGTGCATTGTTGATTCCAGTGAAGCTGACTTTCCAAGCTACAGATAAGAAAACAGCTGCTTTTTGGTAATGATAGAGTTAGCGCCCTGTAAAATCTGGATGAACACAACGTATGCCCCTAAGAAAGACTAACACACCTAGGATATAGAAGCAACAGTATTTATATTATGTATATCGGGGAGTGGAACTGGTCAGAGGCTTCCTGCAGGATTCACAAGCCTTTTGAGCATTGATAACAGAAGTTCTTGATGAAGCATATAGCTGACAATAGCAAACGATTACAACTGCTTGGGTTTTTATATGTTTGGATCCATATTTATTGAGTGGAGCAGAGCCATCGTTACATTTTCCCATCTTTATGACCTTACAGAATGGATGAAGTAGGAAGGGAAAAAAACACCCTAACTTTAGTCAAAGGTAAAGGGAGGCTACAAAAGTAACAGTTCTGAATTTATTTGAATGGGTTCTGTTACAGGAAAAAAACAGATATACGTTATGAAATATGCTGGATCTGACAGCCTGAGGGAGGTGAGGCCACTGTAGTGCCCTCAGGTCCAAAAAGTAGCTAGTCTGAAAATGTTTCCCCAGTATGCACAAGTACACAGAGCATCTGGATACAGCACATATCTGTGTATGTACATGGCCAGCCACTCAGACCCCAGACACACAGAGAGCTCACATAAACACAGCACCAACAGCTTCATCCTGTTCTCCTCTCTGGCTGAGCAGAGTAGAGGTCTCCTCTACTAGCGGGACTATACAAATATATATATACATGAGAACAGTGTGATTACTTCAAGTAGCAAGGCTCACATGCTTGGTCTGCCCAGCAGCTGCTCCTGGATTACAAAGCCTCATTTTCTCCGGTTGTGAGGACCTGGACATAGAAACTCCGAGGCTGCAGCCCTATTACAATTCAGAGAATCACAGGATAGCTGAGGTAGGAGGGACCTCTGGAAGGCATCTGTTCTAACCCCCTTGCTTGAGCAGGGGTACTTCAATCTGGTTGCCCAGATGACTTTTTGAGTATCTCTGTATAGGGATACTCCACAACCTCCCTATGTATAACCGGTTGTTAGTGCTATGTCAGCCTCAGAATAACAAAGTTTTTCATATTGTTCAAAGAGAACTTCCTGTGTTTCAGGCTATATCCATTACCTCTTATCCTGTCACTGAGCACCACTGAAAACAGACCAACTCTCTCCTCTTTGCACCCTCCCTTGAGATATTTATATACACTGATGAGAATACCCCTCAACCTTTTCTTCTCCAGGCTGAACAGTCCAGCTCTCTCAGCCTTTCCTGGCAGGAGACATGTTCCTGTCCCTTAGTCATCTTCGTGGCTCTTTCCTGGACTGTCTCCAGTATGTCCATGCCTCTCTTGTCCTGAGAAGCCCAGAACTGGACCCAGTACTCCAGGTGTGGTCTCACGAGGGCTGAGTAGATGGGAAAGATCATGGCTTTTGACCTGTTGGCAGCACTCCTCCCAGTGCTGGAGTCTAGCCTGCAGCTTGATACAGGGGCATGTTGCTGGCTGGCATTCACCTTGCTGCCCATCACAGCCAAGTCTTTTACTACAAAGCTGCTCTTTAAAACATTCTTCCCTGCATCTCATAGTGTGCCATGCACCCCTTCACAGTGACCCCCACCCAGTCTGAAAGGTGATCCTGACAGCTTCTCCCAGTGTCTAGCTTTGATGGGTTTCATGGGTGGCCACCGTGGTTGAGGATTTCCTAGGAGAGAGAACTATAGGGTTTTTTCCTGGGATATTCTGGTGAAGAGAAATAAAAGGTATGTGCTCACTTTTAGCTTTGTCAGTGAAGCATCTGACTAGTGGCTGCAGCTCTGAATATGTGGGAGTTTTTGGTACTGTAAACACCAGCAAGCTTATTTGCGAAGTATAGGCCTTATAAAATGATGATCTTCATTAAATATATTTTAGTATTAATACTATCTCTTCTACCAAAATATTAATACAATCTTTTCTAACTAATGTCTATTAACTTGTGAAGCTGAAGTATTTGTTCATTTTATTGGCAATCTTGAAGTGGTATTATGTAGCATATTGGATTCATTGGAACATACCCTAGTAATGTCAGTATAGAACTGTTGAGTTTTATAAAATAAAGGAAGGACTTTCACTCTTCGGAATGCTTCTGAATATGTAGCTCAATACGCTTGTAAGAAATTCTAAGCAGAGGTCAAAAGGGGCAAATCTTGAGGACCCTAATCTGCTTCCATTTGGACTTGACTCTGATAAAGGTCTTACTTGCTCCTGTGTGGGTTTTGCCTGAAAAAGCACTGTGCAAGACTTACAGTGCCAGGACTTAGCCTGCAAAAATTATTAGCTCAGGTCACAGTCCAGGCTTTCGTATATAATTTATCTGTCACTTACTTATGTTATAAAAGTGCAGAGGTGATAAAGAAGTCATCTCTCAGGTCATATAGCAGTTTAAACTGCTGTGCCTCTGATGAAGCATTGTAGACAATAGGGGATAATAAGATCGGGGGGAAGATAGAAGAGTAGAAGTAAAAAGCTTGCACAGCTACTGAAAAGAAGACTTACATTATTTTGCTACAAACTCAATAGGAGCATCTGATCCCCATTTCTTATGAAGTGTAGCTCTAACTGACCCAAAATTGCTTTAAACATGAAAAAGATGAGACCACTGTGTTTAATAATGCTGTTAACATTGTGTCTGAAGATTTGTCCCTTCTCTGTACTGCATATAAATACTGCTTGGTCTTCATCTGTGCAAAATGTAGAGGTAAACTTTAATTGAGGGCTTTGCTTTGGGGATCATGTGCGTTCAGGGGGAACAAAACTCCTATTATCAACCAAGAAACATAACAAGTTTGAGAGCGTTGTCTCACAGAGATACTGAAACGTTAATTCGTGCTTCTGTGACATTTTGTCTGGATTACTGTAATTCCCTGCTTGAAGGTCTCACTCAGCCTTCCTTTCACAAAATAAGAACCTGTACAATAATGCGACCACTGAGATTTTAAGCATGCACAATAGCTGGTCATCATATGTCTCTGTACTGAGATCTCAGTGCTGCCTGGCATTACGTACAGGATCGATTTGAAGATCCCAGTGATGTATTTTAAAACACCACATGTATCCAAATGAGTTTTTGGTTCCCTATTGTCTAGGTCCAATTTTGCTGAAGTGTAAAAATGTTGTGCTTTCATTTGTTCAGAGAATTATAAATCACTGTGTCCCATACCTTCTTCATGCAGCTATGGAATGCACTTTGTCAGAACAGATTTGGAGTGTCAGTCTTGTCATTGACTTAAGGTTAAGACTGTGGTGGGTTGCTTAACTTTTCTTTCTGTTACCAGCATCTTTGTTTGTGTCAGGACATATTTAATAGAACATTCTAAGGCTTCCTTTTTTAGAAACTGTTTCAGAGTTGAAGCATTCCTGTACCTGACCAGAATGCCAGCAATAGTGTTGGCATTTCTTATTTCTTTGAGAGGCACAAGAAGATTTTTAATACAAAGAAGCTTAAAAAGGTGACTAAAGTGCTTCTAATAAAGATATTGCTCTCTGTCAAAAGGATGCACCTACCTTACCTACACTTTTTGTATATCGGAGGTAGGATAGGAAAGAAGTCTTTAGTTATGCAGTTGTGCTCTTCCTTTCTTCTGTATTTTGGAATAGGATAAAAATTCATTTGTTTATATTGATTGTGTACTTCACACAAATGCCTACAGAATTTGTTCTGCAAACAAGACCTTTTTATCTAAAACTGCTTATAAAAATAGTTTTCATTTGAAAATTATTACACGTTTATTGGCTGCTATAGTTCCATCTTTTTTTTGTGCCTATACATCCCTCTTTTGACCATTACATGTTGCTCATGGTAGAAATATATTTGCACCTTTAGTATCAACCCTACATTTTGAAACTTAATGTTCCTAAGCAGATTACTAAGCATGATTAGTGGAAAATATCATCCTAGATTTAAGCTTCGTTAAAAAAGACATGATCAAAAGAAAGAGGGAAGGGAAGATGAAATCCTATTTAGTATCTTACTTTCCATTTAAATGAATTAACATAGGCAGCTTGACACCTTAATAACCTTATGGATTTCCCCCTAAGTGTTTTATTATTCTGTCATCCTTGCTCACAGTCAGGATGCTGTATATTACTTTTCTGTTATTTTCTAGCACTTAACTTTCAATATAGGTATTGTGTTACATGCATATGTAACATGCCTTTCAAAGCCAGGATATCCTTTTTATTTAATCCAACCCCAAGTTTCCTTTTGTCAGTTGCAGTTTTGACAATTGGGAAACTATAAAAAGTGTTATCCTGCTACATAGCATAGATATCTACAGTAGGTGAAGAAGGGCTGGAGTATTAAACTTCTGCACAAGTTCAATATACTGTTGCTAGCAGACCTGCTGAAGTTTGCAGCTTCCAAGTGTAAAGTGCTTAGTTTCTCTGTTAAGAAACAGGGATGTCTTCAAACACTAGGCCATACATTAAGTCCCCAAAGACTAACAGGCTTATACTTCTATGGAAGATTTTATGACCAAAAAAAAAAAAATTTCCTTATCATCATTATAGACCTAAAGCTTTTCTGTGCCATGTCATCTTCATGGATTCTTGTGCTTTTACATCTCCAGTGGTACTAAGCAGGGCTGGATTTCACAAGGTGTTAGGTCTTGCTGTCATTTGGAGACCTGTTACTGCTCACAGTCCTATTCAATCTTGAGCAGTTTGGTGAAATGTTCTATTCCACATAAAGTGTAATATCTTTCTTTACTCGTATTCTTGTTTGACCCTGTATGTAAGGGAGGATTTATCATCTTCCTTGCTGTGCCTGTTCATTTCTGCACTTTCACATTCAAAGTATCTCCAGCAGTTAAATCTTCCTTTCTGTGTTTGCCCCTGTGTCTGTATTCAAGGGCAAATTCAGGCATGGTGCATATTACTCAGAACAATTCAAAAGGTCCCCTTAGATTCTGCCAGATCTATTTATACCATTTCTATCAATGTATAACATAATCTGCAATTTACATACCAAGGAATTGCAAGAGCATTTCAATTTAAATAACAGAGACTCTTCTTTCATTTACTCATGAGCCCTTATTATGAAAGCTTGTAGTGAGTTAGATTGACATTTGATGAACAAAGGGCAATTGTCTTCAACGGAAAAGAACAATAGTGCTCCAGTAGTTTTTTCAAGCATCTTTTCACTCTTATCATTGTCATTTTCATCTTCCTGGGCTTGGTGAATCTAGTATTTCATCCAGTGAATTGATATTGATCCCTGCTAGTCAGTATTTTGCAGCTGTGTGGAGGAAAAGAAAAAAACATCTTCTTATTTCTTTTACTCTTGTCGTGTTGCCTGAATATATTTCTGCCCAGTTGTTTTGTGGATTTTGAATGGGTTTTTGACTGTCTCTGGTTTAGTCTGTTCCAGCTTTTTCTCCTGCTAGTTTGCTTTGCTTAGTGTAATGCTATGGTGAATGCAGAAATACCCCTGGTCAGGATGACTCTGAGGGTCCAGGAGTTAAGGTATGCAGACACCCTACAAACATGATGCTGAGCCAGCTTGTTAGAATCATGACCTGTATTTTTACTTTGTGTTTTACAGGTATGAGAAAACCTAGCTAAATTTTTGTGTGCTACAAAGCTTTCATACTTCTTTTCATTGCAGTGTGAGGCAGCCTTTAGAATAGCCTTGCACTGGACTGCGTCACCTGTGCTTTTTGTCAGCCAGTCTAAGCACATATTCCTTCCAATAGGCAAAGTATGAGGCAGTAGGCTTACAGGTTGAGGGAGAGATAGGGAATGGAGAAAGGAAGGGGAAATTCAGATGATCTTATTTCCTCTAGTCAACAGCTGGAAAGCAGTACTAATGTCCATTCCTCACCTCCTAGATTATACATGTGTGTTTGATTAGTTGTTTAAAGGGCAAGGCCATCTGGCATTAGATCCTGTCAATTAGAGAGGAAAGGATTTCCAGTCATTTCCCTCAGCTTTGCAGACTTCTGTCCTTCTTGGTGCATTCTATACGACGTTGCCTCTGAAGATCAGGTGTGTTAGAAAAGTATTAGAGATCACAAGTGTTGTCCTACTCAAATTGAATGTTAACTGGAGCTGTTCTTCTGATATTTGACTTGGCAATTTTCAGCTCTGCTCTGCTGACTCTGTTAGTGACCTGAGAACAGATTTGTATTATAGCTGCTGTGAGTATTAAGGCTTCTCAGTAGTGCAGGTAGGTTCCGACTAACCAAAATATTTTCTTCACGTTTGTGGACTTCAGAGTGTCTGTAACGAAAAGAATTCTCTTTTTTTTTTCCTAGAATTCTTAGTACAGCTTCAAATTGTCAGTTTGTCTCAAAAAAGTTAGAGTCTCTTTTTGAGTCTACTTTATCTTTTTAATTCAAGTATCTTGCAAATTATTTTTTTCAGAGACAGCTCTATCTTTTTATCATATTGAAATTTCACGTCAAAAAGTTGCATCCTGCATTTGAATGATATACTTTTTCTTCTCTGGTAGCTGTCTGAGTTTATAGATAGCTGTTAGCAATCTAGATGCCCTCTGTTATGCAAAGCTGAAAATAAATATTCCTATGAAATAGTGTATGAAAAGCTCTAATCATAAATACAAAAAAATACATAAATAAAAACCCTCCAGAAAAGCTACATATTCTTTTTAAACTTTGCGCTGAAATGCTAAAGCAGAGGCAAAATCTCAATCATCTGTATTTTGGATGTTAAAACAATTGCATTTCTACAATTTCAGGCAAGCATGTGATAGTACGGAGGTTTATCCTCCCGATCTCATTGTCTCACTAGGTTGATTGAACAGTCTTGCGCTGCAGTGGCCATCCTGTTACATTAAAGAGTGTATCTTCCGAGTTTTTATTAAATATATGGTTTCATATGCCACAGGAAAGAAGGTGAATGCCTGATTAGTGCTTTGGTCATGTAAAAATATATTTCTTGTGCAGAAATATGGTTTGAATGTGACTCAAAACACATACTGTCTTTTTAAATCACTCTGAGCCCAGATTTGCATCCTGCTGGGTGTCTTCTGCAGTATGCCAAACAAACTCGCTGCCTGTTAGTTTCAAAGGGAGCTAAAAGCACTCATTACCATGCAGGATCAGGTCCTTTATGTTTAGAAATATAAAAAAAACAGAATGTGTCTTACCATTAAGGAATGCCTTAAAAAAATGAAAGGGATAAACTCACCATGAAGCTACTTTTATGTGCCTAATGACTGTGTGAAAAAAATCTGCAGGGATAAAAAGAAAATGAAGCAAATACAGCAGTGCCCCACCACATTTCAAAGGCAATATCAAATAATCCATACAATTCTCTGAAAACAATATCCAGCTAATCCACAAATGAAAGAGCTCATATTATCAGTTAAAAAAGTAATGAGTAGACCTGTGCTTATTTGGATGATAAGCATTAAAGATTGTCTCCAATAATTAAGGGTTTAGGGTGTTGCTATACTCTTGGAACTAAGCCTTTTAAATAACTTCCCCATTTCCAGACTACTGAATCTTTGAAAAGTTAATTTTTGTTATCTCCAAATATAGGAAGCTTAGGACAACAATGGCAGTTCAAAGTCTCCCAGGTAAAGAGCCTTCAAAGAGTAATTCGCAATACAAATTCATAAAAGTCAACAGTTTAGACTACTCAATTGCTTTTAAGATTTTCATCAAATGCATCTCAGCAGTTGAAACTTGCCACTGATGCCTCCCAACTGAGTTAAAGTCAGAAAACACTGACAATGTTGCCTTTCTATTTCTGTGGATTTTTGGCAATGAGAGATAGCAACTGAACTTTGCCTCAATTTACTTCCTATCTTATCTTTACAGATGTGACTGAAAGTAAGTGCATAAGTTAAATATTACATTTCATGCCACAATTGAAGTTTTTAAATACTAATTAGTAGCAAGTAAATTGCTCAAATCAGAGTATATAAATGTTGTCTGCTCTGTGTAGGAAAAATTCTTTTAAATACAGATAGGTGCTCACGAGGTTCCTTCTGATGTAGTAAAGATACCTATTCTAAGGTAAAGATTATTTTAAAAGACATTGAGCACTTTGGGGACACTCTAGGCTTTCATAGAAAGATGACCAAGCTCCTCATCAGTTTGACAATAGTGTGATTTTTCCATAAAAGATAGTAGAAATTTTCCTCTAAAGGATACAGAATTGCAGCCTAGTTTTATTGCTTCATCGTACATTATAGCTGTATTACAGAAGTGAAATTAAGTGCTCTGTGTCTGGGCTTCCTTCTCTATCTCTTGGACTTTCAAAACAGAGTTTGGTGAGACATACTTTAAAAGAGGTTTTTTCTCTTAATTTGAAAAGTTAAAAATATTATTATTTAATACTGACGCAGTTTCTCATCCTCACAATAGCAATGTGAATGCTGTATTAAGAATCTTGTGTTCTATTTAAAAGTCGTGTCCAGATACATTTATATTTATGGTGTATCTATTTGTATACACATATGACTGAAGAAACCTGTAGCTTCGATTGTCTGGACTAAAATGTTCTGCATTAATTTAAGGACTTCATTATTATTGTTTCATCATTTTCTGGTATTGTTCTTTCAAATAGATCCAAATAACTCTAATTCATACAGCAGTATAATCTGTTGCTGTGAGATGCTTTGATTTGCTAAATGACGAGTAGGTCTGTGGCTTAGAATGTCAATATAATAATATTTATTAATTGTAATAGTAGAAGGGTGGCCATGAGATGAAAATAAGATAACTTTATTTTAATTTCTGATTATGAAAGAGTAAAAATGTGAGTCTTTATCCAAACCTTTGAACCCCTTAGTTATAGAAGACTGCAGTATGAGAAGAGGTTTTCTCATGAGCTCTTATTTTCTTTCTCTCTTTTCACCAGAAAAAGAGACCACCACAAACCTTTAAAATACTGCTTTAAATAAAATTCAGAACTCCTTCTAGGCAATTCAGATGTATAATGATACAATTAACAATCAGTCATGAGGTTCAACTTGGGTTCAGGCTCTCTTCTGTTTAGTCTTTAGGAGAGAACAGATTTTCTGTGCTACTCCATAATCCATAGCAAAAGTGATGCAATGATGCAGGGGAGATCATTTCCATAGAGCTTTCTTCCACTTGTAGAACTGGCAATGAAGATTTCTTTTCAGATGTGATTCTTCCTAACACATTTCTAAATGATTAATGCTTCAGGGATGCCTTGGTGGATTGACTGGCAAAAGCTGATTTCCCCATTGGGCAAAAAAAAAGAGAGTGTAATTACTGTTTTGTTGTTATTGTTGGTTTCTTTGTTTGGTTGGTTTTTTTAGGGGGTTGATAGAAAGAGTTCTCATTATTATATTCTGGCCACCCTGGCATCCACTTTCCTGCCATACAACCAATTCTTTCTCTTGCTGGCTCACTGCAATTCCTTTGTGAAGTGAACTCTGTAGCTGCTGATTCATCTCTAACAATATCCCAGCCATATCCCAATGACTTTCATTGCTCAACCATTTCATCATGGGATTTTTACTAGAAAAAAACATGATCCTTGCAGTTATATAATTCAACCAATCTGCCAGTTAAAAACCTGTATCTTTAATATTTGAACCTAAATAATTTACCAGTAAAAAGTCCAACCCTGCAAACACACTGAAGAGAGTATTTGCTGCTTGCGTAGGTGGCTCCATAAAACTCATCAGAGTATTTGCATTAGTGTGGACAAAGTGAGACCCAGAGCTGGTCAAGTAGTCATTAAAAGATAGAAATCATATTGAAAACACTTGAGGTTTCAGTGAGAGAAAGAAAGATTTAGAAAATAAATAAATAAACATAAGATTTCAATTAGGATTTCAGCTGTCAGGAGTGAAAAGAACAATGTGCTAGGATATACAAAGGATTTGCTTTTAGGGATTCCTGCTGAACCTGTATAACACTGTAGTAATGAAAAGCTGTGTATCAGGACATGAACTGACTTCCTGTCAGCCAAAATATTTCCTTTAGCTATCACTGCAAATAAAAGAGGAATTTGGACGTCATATATGCTGTATTAAAATTCTTATCTGGAGGTATCTATGCAAAGTCAAATCCAATATTTTTTCAGGATTTTTCTTCTGGGTTTTTTTTTGGGTGGATTTTTCCCTTCTCCCAGCTCCATTCCTTTACTCACAGTATACACCCCACATATCACAGAATCACAGAATTGATCAGGCTGGAAGGGACCACAGTGGGTCATCTGGTCCAACCTCCCTGCTGAAGAAGGGCCATCCTAGAGCACATGGTCCAGGAGGGTATCCAGATGGTTCTTAAATATCTCCAGTGAGGGAGAGTCCACAACCTCTCTGGGCAATCTGCTCCAGTGCTCAGTCACCCGCACAGTAAATTTCTTCATATTCAGGTGGAAATTCCTGTGCATCAGTTTCCACCCGTTGCTTCTTGTCCTATTGCTTGTCACCATCAAGAAGAGCCTGGCTCCGTCCTCCTGACACTCTTCCGTCAGATATTTATGTACATAAATGAGGTCCCTCTCAGTTGTCTCTTCTTGGAATGGGCTGCCTGGGGAGGTGGTGGATTCTCTGTCCCTGGAAGTATTTAAGAAGAGACTGGATGTGGCACTTAGTGCCATGGTCTAGTAACTGTGGTGATAGTGGATCAAGGGTTGGACTTGATGATCTCAGAGGCCCTTTCCAATCCGGCTGATTCTATGATTCTGTGATTCTGAAAGCTGAACAGGCCCAGCTCCCTCAGCCTTTCCTTAAGGTACTCCAGTCCCGTAATCATCTTTGTAGCCCGCAGAAGGACCTGCTCCAGGAGCTCCATGTCTCTCTTGTACTGAGGAGCACTGGATACAGTACTTCAGATGAGGCCTCACTAGGGCTGAGTAGAGGGGCAAGATCACCTCCCTCAACTCAGTTTGACTTGACCTCCGGCTTTATCGGCCCGGTTAGGAAGCAGAGTTTTTAAAACTCTAAAACAGAAAGAGTACATTCCAGATTTTTTTTCAGAATTACCTCATTCTTTTAATGCTTGATGGGATTTTCTTGCAAAACAGGAGAAGTTCAGGCCCTCCTCTGAATTGTTAGATACATAGATACTTTCACAGATATGCCCCTTTCTGAAGCTGATATTCAAAACTGACTCAGGAACAAATGAATACCACTGAAAGGTGGTGGAAAAACAACCCAATTGTACTGTAAGTGCGGAAGGCAGCGAGGCATAGTAAGATGACATGAATTCAGATAGAAACTGAGAAAAGTTTGGATTAAGCATGCGAGGAAAAGAAAAACACAAACCTCTTCTTTATGTAATTTCTCTGCAGCCTGCCTTGCTTTTCCTACAATGGTAAAAACCTTCTCTTTCCTAAAGTTATTACTTAGAAGAAATCATCTCTATTATTCCACACAATTACCTCTGAACATACCTGGGCTTTTTGACTCCGTTTCTGAGATTCCCATCTCTGAGACAATTGTTCCGTTTATCCTGAGTACTTCTTCCCCTCTCATTTGCTCAAAGCCTGGTCCCATGCTAGCTCTGCCTCCACTCCAGCTACCTGCCTCTCTATTTCTCTGGAGCACTGGCTAGGCAAGCTATTTTAGCCACAACTACAAAATAAGCTCCACCTATGTGAAATGATGCTCTTAGGTATTTCAAATATGATGGCATATAAATCCTCTGTGCTGCTTCATTTTACCTCTTACTGGCTTAATCCAGTGAATCTGGATTCAAATTCTAGTCTAAATTGAAATAGCTGTAAACTGCTATGATAGGAAGTTTAAAACTTCCTTTAAATCCTTTAAAACTCAATATTATGTATTTTGTATCACATAATATTAGCTTGACTTTTCCATCAACAGACCTTTCATAAATACAACTGGTAATGTTTCATATCATAAGGGCACTTACGCAGACATCATTTGTATTTTTTTTTGCCCAATTCATGTGTTAAAGCTTTCTTTTACAGCAATAAGATCTAGAAACACTCAAGGCAATTTTACTGAGAATCATTTCAATAGCATTCACCACAGAATCAACTGTACGTGAGAGTATCTGTGTGTGCAAACCCACTTGTTTTAAAAGAAAATTGTGGATTAGGATGTGTCCTGTGAAAATGAAAGAGGTAGGGAAAAGACAACCATGGTTTCTTGGTAGCAGCTCAGTGTCTTGGGAAATGGTGGAAGGGACTTGAAAGTAACTTTCTTCATGAGAAACTATCAAAAGGTAAAATATACATATAGTAAAAAAAGGTTTTATCAGTGAGCTTAGATGAATGGAGTTTCAAAATAATTCTAAATGAAAAAAACCTCCAACAAAACAAAACAGAAAATAAAATGTGTAACATGCAGAATTAAGAATGCTGTTTTACTGTTTTGCTATCACATGGATGTAATACAATGTGTGGAGCCAGACCCATGGCATTAATTATAAATTGAGATATCATTACAATAAATAATGTGTACAAGGCTTAGATTTCCAGACTTTCATCTGTAATCCAGGTACAATTTATGTGTTTAATGCACACCCTTTTATATTTTTAAATACATATATATACATATATGTGTATGTATGTACTCCATATATTTATAAGCTTTTTTTTCTTGGAAGTATCCATGTTTTTCACATACCACAGCACTGTTGCTATTCTAGAGTGTCAATAAACAATGCGTTTGGAAATACTCAGCTTTCTTGTCCTTGAGAGCCAAACAGTTTGCATGTTCTAGTCAAGTGCGTCCTTCTAAGCCTGACAAGGTCATGCACATTGTACAGCGACCTAAAACAAGGAGTACAAGATTAACAATAGATGGTTTTAAATGATAGGACACTAATTTCTTTACCCTGAATACCATTGTCACTTGGAATTAATTTTAACTCTGAGCTCAGAAGAGCAGGTACCTGATACTTTGAAAATGAAAAGGTGAATCTAGCAGCAAGTAGGGGCTGCTATTTCTACTTTTATATTCTATTACTACATTATATTTTTATAATGGATTCTGAGTTTTCTAAATACTGAATGTCACAGAAGCTAGATAGATTAGGATGATAGAGGGACCCGTTGTAGATGTACCTTAACATTACTCTTCCTTATTACTTTGCTTTCACCATCATAAATACTTTGCTTTTGTACCTACTATGTTAACAGCTGTAGAAAAATAACTGTGTGGTTGTTCAGCATTCTGGTTTTTATACCTTCTTTCTCTGAGTCCTTGGATTGGAAAGGGATTTTCCTTACTATGTACTACTAATATGAAGACCATGCTATATTTTTCCCAAATTCCTCCTTTTAAACATCTCTACCTTTCTCAAAAGTTGTTCTCATTGAAGAGTCTTCTCAATTGCCAATTTCTTGAAGGCCAAAGTCTATTAAAACAGCAATTTTTATGTTTTCAGGTGAACTGAAATCCTTAAGTGCATCTGGCTCTTCTATATCCACTTACATCCTTCAGAATAATCTCCATCTATCGCATTAAGGGCAGGTGGACACATTTTTCTCTTTTGCCACCCGGTAAGCAAAGGTTAGAGTTCAACTTGTCCCAAATCAGCTTATCCTTCTATGGGGTAGTCAAAGCCCACTCACAAACACTCTAATGCAGTTTTACATTTTTGCCTCCCACCAGCATTCAAACCTGGGTAAATGTCTTTCTCTGTCAAAGCAGCAGTGGGAGGTGAAAATGAAAGTCCTTTTTTTCTTTCCCTGAGAAATTGGACTGTAAAAAGCTGTCAGTTTAAAAATGACATAGTGGCACAGCATTTCTATAAGGTGGCTCCTTTCATTTTTGACTCCTGCTGTCTCTCTGACAGTTGAAGTTGCAGCAGGAGGTAAAAACTAAAATGAGCACTGCTGGCATTTGCCCTCAAGCACAAAATTAATAATGGAAGAAACAGGGAGACATCCAAAACTGCCTCATATCGGATGTCAGCCAATGAGATTTCAACACTTCCATAATAAGGTGACCAGAATGATGCCCATTATTCCAAATATGATCTTATTCTCTATTACTTTCCTAGTGCTGGATCTATTTTCTCCATTTTTATTTGATTCCCTGCTTTGTGGGTTATAGAATATTTTAAATTCTATTAAGCTGTATGCTATGACTTTATGCTTTCCCCCTCTGCATCCTAACTCTGGTCAAAATTTTATGGATGTTGTCTTTTCTCAAGCTTTATACCTCTCAACTTTTCTACATGAAGTTTTTGCTACTAAATCACTGTTTACAGTATCCTACTATGTCCTATCCGCATATATGAACAAACCTCATAACCTGTTAAAGGGATAGCTTTTAGGGTAAACAGCCACAGGATAAAAAGGCTGAGATGGCTTTTTGTTCTTGTAAACTCAAGAGCTGAACATTTTCTGCCATAATTAAGAAAAAAATGAGTCAGTATTAGGTGGCTGAGAGATGGAAGAGGTCTCAAAATCTTTCAAGCAGGACAGGGGTCTTTTTTCTTTCTTAAAAGACTTGGTGTCTGCAAGTCTTATCAAAATTAACATAGGTAGGCCCAAACAGTCTGTTAGAAATGGAGTACAAGTGTAATTCTTTCTGAACTATTTCAGTTATTTTCTGTTTTCAGCAGCATTTTGGTGGTATTTAGTATCTTACTTTTGACTATTCAAGACAGCTAATATTTCAGGGTTTGCTTACCGGGGTATTGCGTTCTTAACTATATGGAGTCACACCATGTCATTCAATTCTTCTGTAGATTTAGCTTTGAGGGTAATCAGTGTATGCAGCATGCCAAACTTTTCTTAACATAATTTTTTACACTTTTCTGTATTATATACGTTTGCTTCTACCTCCTCACTTCCAGTTTGCTGCTGCTTTTATTGGCATGCACTTTTGTTTTGCAGAGATGAAGAAAGGGGGCGGACTCTCAGCAAACCAGTGATGAGGACAATTCTCAAGTGCTGACAAATACACAAAATAAGCACACTAAAAAGAAAGCATTTTATTTCTTCATATGCTATTGCTTTCAGGCTTTACAGCAGTCATCTAACTCAAAGCTTAAAACATATTTTATCTATTATTAGAGAATAAGAATGATTCAAATGCTCCAGCTGAACCCATTGATCTGATTGATTTCAACATCTCTTAATGCCAAACAGAAGCTGGACTGGATAAACACTTGTTGTTTGTTACAATTACATTTAGTAGTGCCTTCTTCAATTTCTATCTTTTATTGTATGTTTTAACCTCTTGTGCAATTTAACTTTCATTCTTGTCTTCTGATTTTTTCCTTGAAACTTGTTTGCAAACTTAATTCTGTAATTCTATAATCATTCTTTTGCAAAATGAATTCCATAATCCTTCAATATTTTTTTTTATTCTCAGTACATTTTGTGCTTGCTTGCTCATCAGTTTAGTTTTCTCTAAAAGTTCATTCATTGTGGGAAAAGCCACAGAGCATTTGGGCATACATTAATTATTTTGCATTCACAATTTGCCCCCTGTAACCTCCCACTCTATGGCTCTATCACATCCACTTCCCCCTGTGTTTTCCATGTACCTCCAAGATTTATTCTGATTACCTTTAGTTTCTTTATGTATGTCCACCAACCTACTTTAAAACATAAATTGTTTATGATTACTATTATTTAGCTACTCCTCCACCTTCACACAACATCCCTAAACATGTCTCTGCTTTTGAAGTTATAAGCATGCATTACTCCCTTCCCAGTTTCCTCACTCCCATTTTGTGTGTGTTGTATTACTTTCAGTATTTTATCCCAGTTTGTTTTCCCTGATTTTGTCTTCTGCTTGATGTTGTCCACTTCATGAATTTGGTAGCTATTTGAAATCTACATTGCCTGCAGAGATATTCCCTTTTAACAACTCATGTTGCTAAACATGTATTTTATATTTTTGTATCTTGTTACTTTTCTATTAATGTTTGTCTTCCTTTTGTAAAACTGAATTTGAGGCCGTGATTTTGCACACATATATAATCTTTTTCTCTCTTGTAGCATTGTTCACTTGAATTCCACATTTCAGATCTCAATTTGTATCCATCAGTGGGAAAAGAGTCAGACTGCCATCTTCAATTATTCTGGCTTAGTTCTGGTTGAGTAAAAAAAAGCAGATTTGGTTCTCTCTCATTATGTATGATTACTCCTTGCTTAATTTCATCCAAACTGCTAAAAAACCACACAATATGTTTTGTCAAATTTTGAACTAATCCACTACCTAAATATTCTCTTTTCATATACACATCCATAGTTCTAACTTTTGAGACGTTCTTTTACAGAAACCTTAAAATGTTCATCCTCTGGACTTCTTATTCCAATGCAGCAGTTTGTTTCTGTGGAAGTAAGAGGTGTTTCCAACGTTTCTACTCTCTGTTTTCATAGAGTTTGTAGAAATATTTTGTCATTATGTAAAGGAAATAATTTCCCTGAATTCAGTGTAAAAGAAACAGGCTAGTAGAAAAGATTTACCCTTTTCCTCTACCCATTTCCTCTCCCTCTTTTTTCTTATTTCTTATTTCATTTCTTATTTCTTATTTCTTTCTTATTTCTTATTTCTTTTTTTTCTTTTTTCTATTGTATTTTTTCTTTTTTCTTTTTTTTTTTTTTTACCTAAACTATCGTTGTATATAGGGCTCTGTTGTCTTCTTTACTGTTTGATTCATTTTAGCATTACTTTATATAGTATAATAGGCATATGGAATGCAGTGAGGGGGGATTATCATGGGTGTGCTAAGATGGATGATAACACAGCTGGATTTTTTAGACCATGTATGTCAGGGGTCTGCTGATAAAAAATTTAGGTTTTTTTCCCTTAGTCTGGAGGTTTGGATTCTAGGACAGATTTTTTTTTTTTATTATTATTTTTCACTGTATGGCATCGGGCAGGAAAATAATTTCGTGCATAGGGAGCTGAGAGTTGATCTCCTCTCTGTGGTTCAAAGTCCACGAGTTTTTGAACATCATGTGCACCTTCTCCCAACCAGTATGTTTCTGGTACAGATGACAATACCTTGTGGACAAGAGACCTGAGGGAATACTGTTCCTCTCTTCTCATCGTGGTGCTCTAAAGGGCAAAAAGTGCTGGTCTCCATAAGGAACCTACCGGTCTTCTCAAATGGCACAGCTCCTTGACCTGTATAATCCTGTTCATCAGGCTCCTGCTGGATGGGCTGCTGGTGCCTTGTTCTCAAGAGCAAATATAGGAGCTCAGCAAAAGATGAGACAACACC
>VZRE01010743.1:0-59631 GCA_013396775.1 Cephalopterus ornatus
ATTAGAGCAGAGAATTTCCCAAAAACTTGGCTCATTTTCTCCCACATTCCATGCCACTCGTGACTATCCACCCTCAGGGGCATATCTCTGAATAATTTCCCTAGAACTCTCTAAATGTAGTGTGGACAGCACTGAGGAGGCCTGGCAGGCTTAGCAACAAAAACATTTTCCTTAACATCCAAAGGGAATGCAAAATTTTCAAAAGCTGTTGTAACAGGCCTGAAGAAGGAAAAGGGTGTGACAAGCTAGGGAAAATCATCCTCCTCTGTTCCCCTCACAGGCTGGGTCTGATTATTAAAGAATTCCCTGAGGTAGCATTGAAGGCCAGGGCAGGAGAGCAACACTGAAGACACATCCCAAATGACCCTCATTACCCTTGATGTTATCATGTCATACACTGATATGACAGAGTATAGCAACAAAGCAATGCTGATTCCCCCTCTCCCCACTCTGAAAAAGAGCACTACGAGGAGCATAGACGGGAATATAAACAGGATTAGATACCACACACACATGGACAGACCAACTAACACTGCGACCAGTGGCTCTGTACCAAACACAGCAAATGCTTAGATCAAATTTTTTTCCAACCTCCTCTGGGGAGATCTGTTGTTACCTCAACCCTTATTGCTCTACATCAGGCACCAATTAAGGCTGTCCTAGTTTAGGAATGGTATTCTCCAATTTAGTGCTCCCACTAGAACTACACCGCCACTTGCTTCCCTCTCCCCCTCCAGCTGGAGGCACAAAAGGTAAAGATCACGGGGTGAGATAAGAACAATTTACCAGAAACAGCTCAGAATAAGAAAACAAACAGTAACAGCAACAATATTAATAACGAAAGGTATAAGACAAAGAAAAGATCTACACAGAAAAGCCCCCGACAATAGACAGTACTGGACTGTTCGGCCACTGTCTTTTTTCAACTGGAAGGTATGCCCTTTTCCCGTTCTACTGTCCCTACCAAGGGAAATATTAAACATGTCACAGCAGTTACAAATGGCCAAAGGACACCGGCAACATTCCTTCCAGTCATCAGCTGTGCTCAGATCTGGGACAGAGACGTTAGCAAACACAACCAGGGATCGCCTAAAAAGACACTGTGATATTACTTTAGTTCATTGCAGAAAGTTAATAATCCTCAAAACCAACACAGAACAAAACTAACAGAGCTGAGGCTAGGGAAAGCAAGCATTCATGAACAGACATAAATTCAGAAGTGTCACAGCCTCTGCCATGCCAAAATTTCCATCATGATAAACATGATGGTCTTGTCTAATCCATACTAATGACAGTTTAAGCTACAGATTACAGTGTGTAAAGTTAAAAGGGGAGACCTTTAGTCAATCCCTCTCCTTGCTACTTTTGTGGAGCTGGGCAAGTTATCTGAGACTTTATTTAGGCTTTGAGACAACTGGGAGCAGAATAATAGAAAAATGATTGGCACCCTGGAGGAACAGAAATCAAGACAAAACACAGAAAGGATGACCTGCAATACACAAAATAAGCAAGAAATGAGCAGATTTGGTTATGCTGGAGAAGATAACTGATCTTAAATACAGCTCACTGATAAAGCCAGGACACATGGCAGAAATAAACAAGGATTATTCAAAAAGTGTCAGCTGTGCATCTACTGTATTGGCTTTCATTAAACCAGTATCAAACTGTGGTTCAAGTCTTCCTCAGGACAGTTCACAAGGCCTGCACTATAAGAGCCCATGCAAATAAAATTACTGCTGCAAATGAATGACTAGCAGTAGCTTGAAACAGCACCAATATGTAATTCCGTTATAATTTTTTATTTTTCTGTAGCCAGATCTGGTTTAGTCCAGACTTCCCAGGCTATACATTCAACAAAGCTACAACATTCAAGAGTTATCCCGCAATATAAGCACAGGACATATTTTTTTTGGTTCTATAAAGAGACACTTGGAGTTTATTTTGTATGACCAGCAAAGCCCAAGTCATGATGCTTTCAGCAGTCAAAGCACAGGGTTTGTAGTACTGCTTTCTAAAACTTACTTGAGATGCTAAAACATATCTTTCTTTCATTTGTCATGACAGCGTTTTTTTAATACTTCCCAGGAACCAATTAGAAGGCAACACACAACTTGTCTGATTTACTTTCTCCCCTTCAACAGACTTCCACCATCATATTCAGGAAGATTCTGTAAGAAAATCTGTTTTATCTCTATTTATGTGTAGAAATAAATTCTTGCCAAATGTGAAGAGACAAGCTAAAACTACACTGAAGTAGTCATAAGAAAATGCCCTATTATGAAGAAACTAAGGCATGTTACATGCTGGAATGGAGTAGAAAGCTCAGCTTTCTCAAGGAAACTACAAGGGAGATGAAGAGGTCCAAGTCCACCCAAGAGTGCTCAGCAGCCAGGTGCTGCAGGAGATACAAATGCAGCTTAAAACCAGGCAAATGTTACTGTGCTCATCCGTTATTTGTCCACTGAAGGAGCTAAATACAGAGACTTTTTTTTGTGAACTCCATGAGAACAATACACAAATGAATGACTCTAGGTGTGGATATACTGGAATTATTATCCCTTCTATACCCAAGACTTGTCCTGGGCATGAATCTGTACAATAATTTACTGTTCTGATGTAATTAAAAGCTATTCTTAGCACAGATTTTTCTTCTTGGGTCACAAATTATTTCTAGTGAGTTGTGTTGTGTAATTTTTACTTGGACCATCACCTATATTAGTGAATGGGGTTGAACCAAAAACCTAGATCTGCATTTTACTGCTGTGGCTGGTGCCCAGTTGATGTACGTGTCAGGAACCTGGCAGGAGCCCTTCCATCCACACACTGAGCAAAGTCACCCAACTACTTCCAAATGGCTCACCTGCACTTTGGGACTCCGGGAAGCAAACTCAAAGCGTGCTCGAGAGTACTTGAGGCTGCACCACACTTCACACAGACACAGCTTGTAGCATTCTAACGGGATATTTAGTGGTACTGAATACTGGTGCTTATAAGGATTTGGCGGATACAAGGCACCTGAAAGACTATATGGTGCTCAGAGACAGGCAGCTCTTGGTCTAAAAAACTATCAGTTATACCAACATAATTCAAATTTTCCTGAAGTAACTGAAAAAAGAAAAGTAAAAGGGAATTACTTCACTTCTACTTCTCATTCATCATTTCTTGTCGTTTCAAACTGAAACATTTCCTTTTCATTTTAATTGATATATAAAATTTCATGCCAGCAACAAACATTTTGTAGGAGGCACTGTTCTATTTTGACATAACTGAGCCCCTCAAAATTTAATTCCATGAAGAATGTTCAATGGTTAATGCCTTCTGCTTGGGGAATGCTTGTTTATCATGGTGCAGCAAAAGACAAAGGGGCTGGAAGAATCCAGCAGTCACGACTCAGAGGTGCAGACAGGAACAAGGTGCTCCACTAATCTTAAAGGTAAAAAAAAATATTAGAATAAACCAGCATTTAAGAGAGGTATATGCTCATGCTACCACCCCACACTTTCTTCTCAGGCCTTTGAGACTGCACTGTGTTTCTCAGCACGTGTGACTGGACACGTGGCTTACATACTCGCTGAAGCACAGGGTTGGCTTGGTGGCCTGCAAATGCCACACGCACTACAGACACTGCTGTTGGAGCATTAGGTGATATTAGGTGAGCCATGACAAGACCCCACCTTCCCCTTCTGCTGCTATACATGAGTTGCACAGTATAGAGCTGGTCTGTTCCCATCTCGGAAAACTCATTTCTATCATCAGTAGGGAACACAGTAAGGCAAGAGAGAAGGCTGGAGGAAGGGAGAAATGAGAGAAAATAAATACATTCAGTTAGGTATTACTTTCCCAAAGAGAATTTGAACTTTCTAGATTCATTATGCGCAAACAGTGCAGGTGTCAGACTGCTGCATTTGTGCTTGAAAGCACTAACTATTGGGGACAGGAAACAGAGGAGAATTACCAAGTCATTAATCTTCTGTTATTCTCTCAAACTTTGAGAACTGTTGCTTAATACTGCCTGTGATTACTAGTTTTCCTTCCTGTCATCACACAGAAATTCTGAATGCAAATTCATCAGCATATGGGTGAACACGGATGGAGTGGACTATATATCTTTGTCCGCTGACTGTATGGAAAATATCAGCATGCTTGTTTGTAGGGTAACAGCCAGGAAGTCAACAAAAGGTGCCCCTTCTCACTGGAAATTATTTTCTATTTTTCCTACAACACAAATTTGGCAACTTCAAGTTCTGCAAGAAAAACTATTAGCTGATTTTGCCTACTGACCAGAAGTCAAAAGCTAGGCTGCTCTGATAAGGGCAGGCAGCAGGCTAAGTGAAAGCCACAGCTACCCTTGCACCTTTGGATTTCTCTGTGCATGGCACAAGGTGTGGCCACTGGGTGCCCAGCTGCCACTATAGTCAGTAACTTTGGAGGGCTGGGACACCTGCTCTTCACCTCAGGAACATCCAGGTGTACATTCAACACTGTGGGGTATGTGGATGATGAGCATTGGGCACTTGTCTGGGGTCAGTATCAGTTATTATGGCAAAAGCATTTTTGCAGCTTTAAAAGGCTTGCTTTCTGCATTAAAGAAACAGGCCTTAGAGAGTCAGTGGAGTTGACACGGTTGGAGAGCCCTCGTACGACGCAAGGTCATGCACACTGAGCACACAGTGTGCATCACAAGGTGTGGGACCTGCTCAGGTACCCAGCTCTTCCAAAGTCAGCATTCATCCTGTGCTGACCTTTTTTCCAAACGGTGCATACATTTCTACCGATTTAGGCAGCCTTACAGAGCTCTAAGCAAACACTGACAGGGTGATGCTCTGTTTGCACTGCCAGAGAAGCACTGAAGCACATTCACAGCAGAGGCAAGTACAACACATCAGTGCTATCCCTGATCTAGCAGGTTACCCTGCCAGCTCATAAGTGCTCCCAGGATCTGCTTTTCCCTCCAACAGTAAACACAAGACAGGGCTGATGTTCAGCTTTCCCTAGAAGGAACCTCCCTCAGCTTGAGCACAGTCCTGCTTGCAACTTAAGGACTTCAACTTGCAATACATGAGGAATGAAAGTGAATTTAAGTCAAGAAGTTTAGTGAATTCTGTCTTCATGAGTTCATGGCTTTCTGGTTCATGGCTGCATATACATAAGCATATCTGCAGATACATAAGCAAAACCAAGCTGTAGGAATGGGTCTTGCATACAGCTGATTTTGGGTCACTAAAGACTACATTCTGCAAAAGGCAAAGTGTGTAGAGAAAGCAAATTTTTGCTCTGAGCACTGAAAACATGGATGAGTAAATCTTCCTCTAGCCACCACTCTTGGTTGATCCATATTATAGTAAAGAAACTCAACTTGAAAAATCCAATTTTGAATTTGAGAGCAAAACAAAACAAAACAACAAATGAGCAAGGTTCACAGAAATATAATCAAAACCAGCCCAGGATTTATTAGCATGGTTTTCTGAGTTAAAATGGAGCCACGGAAACCTGTGTTTGGTTTTTTGGTTTTGGTTTGGTAAAAAAAACTTTCTGTCCATGTAATTCTCTGAACATAACCCAGTTAGTTGTTTGCACTGTGTCTCTTTCCAACTCTTCTGACTTCCATTAAACCCAATGCTAGCTTCACGAGATGCAATACAGGCAAAGGGTAAAACCAGATGATATTTTTCCTTATAGAAATCTGCCTTTAACACTATTATCTGAAAGAACAGTGGTAGTGAGTCTCTGTATCACACCATATTCCAGTTAGGATTGTCTCACTCCGCGTTCAGCTTTTCACCATGGGCTTTGGGCACATTTCTGCAAGCTCCTGCCAGTGCGGTGCAGAGTCAGAGGACTACCAGCGTGCTGTACAGCTCCACAAAGCCAGGAGACTGGTAAAAAAAAGCACTTGTCACTCTTCATGTCAAAGGAAGATACTTGGAGGCTGGGCACTAGATAAAGTGAATGAAAGTCAACCTAAGGCAGCAGGTGAGCCACAGCACAAGAGAAAATGCCAGACCCACGTGTCACTGCAGCAGCACACAAGTCTCCCCAGGAGCCAAAGCAGTGTGGCATTGCCAACATCAGTGACATCAAGACCCTTTAACACAGACCAGCCACGGCCATCTTAAGCAGTGCTGAGATGCCTGCTGACCTACTTCTGACCCCAGACCCTACCTGTGCTATACTGACCCACTACAAAACCTACTATTAGCAGGAACCATAATAACCATTAACATGCAGGAAGGGCAAGAACACCTCCTCTCAGCCCAGAGTACTTGAGGGAAAATAGGAAACTGCCACAGGGCTTCTCTGCACATTCTCCTCTACGAACCTTGTGTTTACACAGGTTTTCCACCCTTCTGTCTCTCAAAAAGAATTTTATTAGGAACAAATGTGAGAGAGGACAAAGACCTTTGCAGTGTGAATGGTGTCACAGCCCTCAGACCCAAGAGAGAGCACCCAATAACAGAAATACCCAAAAGATAAAGTAACCTTAGACAACAAATTCCTCCAGTCATTACAGCCAGCTATGTGAGAACAGTCAGGACAGGCTGTCATGGCTAAGCCAGATCCTGGTTCTGCAGTGAAAGGACCCTGCAACTGATTCCATTCCCGGCCTCCATGCCTGGTGGGATGGGAACAGCTTTGTCCCAGCACAGGCAGTAACACATCTCCTGGGTTACAAGCTCCAGTCCCCAAGGCTGCAGGCACACTGCCCTGTGCAAGGAGGTGAACAGAGGAGGTTGTAGCCATTGCTACTGATGCAAGACTACATGGCAGCTAGGAAAGCTCTCTTCCCTTTAGGCAAACCCATAAATAATGTCAGGAATTATTACAGTCTGCTAATTTAGATTGCCTTTGGATTTACAAATAGGAAAATGAGACAAGACTCTTATCCACTTTGAAACAACAACAACCAACTGCCAACAAAACCCATCTCCCACCAAAACTGCCAGAGTTACATTACTAGCTTCAGACTCAGATCCAATGCCTTGCTCCATACTGGTCCTACGGGCCAGCCTATGACTCAGCTTCCATTTGTGATACAGAATCTAAACCAATCCTGTTGAGAAGCATGGGGATATAAAACCAAACCAAACCTCACCATATTTGCAATTATTGTGCTAAATAAGCATCTCAGGCATCACTTTGCTCATGTTTTATTGCTGTTGTTCCTCCAGCTTTATTTTTCTTTTTAAGAAACGTATCAGAAACAAAGCAACAGAGTAAACAGCAAAAAACTCTGAATTCCTAAACTTCATCAAAAACCATAGAATAATTTGCATGAAACTACCGTCTGATGCATCATGCAGTGCTGTCTGTACTGATTTCCTTCTCAGAGGATAATGATAGAAGTGCACCTTACTTCTTAAAGTCTTTAATTTGTTCCTCTTGGTTTGATGCCTCCCCTCCCCAAAGCATCTTTAACAATATTGTTTACAGTTTTATCACCGTTAATGACAGGAAAGCAAATTTTCAAATCTCCATAGAGGGTCAATGAGCATTTACATCAAAATGGCAAGAGCTTTTTGCTTTGGGAGAGGATGCTGTAACCAAATCTCCGAAGAAGTTGGACCAATAACTTAAAAGGAAGTTTAGTTTGTATGCACTGAAAAAGGATTCATTTATTATCTAACAATTAACTAACTGGTACAGACACACCTTTTCCTCTTCTCTCTTTGCTATCCCAGCCTGCCAGCACTCTTGGAAGCCCATCTGTTGTGAGCCAACGTACGTCACACGTGAGATGCTAAAGTAATTCCTTACATTTGAGAAAGCCCAACATTTATTTAAGCAGAAGGTAACTGTGCTTTAAAAACTTTCTCAGTACAGCATTAACAGTATCTCCTGATCACTGTCAGAGTTGAACTCGTTTTCAGCACAAGACAGAGGTGAAGTACAACACAGAATTTTTCTTAACCATAAACTCTCTTCTACAAATCAAAATCTGAACAGAGAAACACATTGCAGATGTGGGTGTGGGACCTAAGCTTTATAGCTGAAAACAAAGCTTGATTTAATTTACAACAAAGGCTTGTGAATACATTTTACCAACTGGATCCTGAAGGATTATCCTATGAGGACAATGCAAATGCTAAGAAAAAGAAAAAGTCCTGTTTCCTTTTTCCTTCCAGATCAGGCAATATCATATCACTCCTTTAATGCCCTCTACTGCGGAATATTAACTTTGACTATCCTACCAACAATAAAATACAACTAAGTTTTCATAAATGCAATGCTGCTGTACATCCAAACCCAAATATTTGGGGTTCATAGTAGCTATTATTGTGTTCAGCCAAAAACCAGTGATTATTTTGTGGACTGAAAAACACAGACTGCAGATCATATGCTTTTTATTTCAAAGATGGGAGCAACCCAAGCTCAACGCTCTGGGGTCAAGAGGTGCTTACAATATTGCTCCAAGATACAAGAGAAGGAGGAAGAAACAGACAATCCACTGTGTGGAACTGATGAACTTTTTCCCCTGCAGGAACCATAAACACAATTTTCCCAGCATGGGACATAATAGTTCTCCCACAAATTACTAAAATATATTTTCCAGTGCTCAATATAGAAAGTAAGATGCATAAGAAATGTTTGCAGCTTCAGTGCAGGCAGTAATTGAGAACATGTGTAGCAAGGGGATTAAAGAGGAGGGAGGTGAACGAGCAAGCCATACTCCATCAGAACGGAGGGGCAAGAGAAGCACGTTTCAGCCTTTATAATTTTCAAAGACCTTCCATTTGCAAGCAGGTCCAAACCCCCAGACTACAACTCCATCTGAGGGGGAATGCTGTCTGTGAGGCTGCACATCAACTCCAAATTTAATGCACATTAACAGTTAAAGACCCTGAATAAAAAGTAGTTTCATCAACTTTCCTTTAAGCTCAAAGTGAGGGTTTAGCTTCTTGTACAACAAAGGACACTTTTACAGGAAAAACAACATTTGAGACTGCTCTCATTTTCCCAGGCTCTGCTTTTGGGTCCTACTTAACATGGATACTACTCAGCCCAGTGATGAACAAGAAAAGTAGTATTTCTGCATATTGTAGCTCATATTATATGCAAAATAGTGTTGTAGATGTGCCTGTAGCCAGCTTTCCATAAACCTGTAGTTAACCAAATCTACAACACTCAGTGGACTGAAAGGAAGCTTCATTTTCTTCCTTTGCTAATGAAGCAAAAGGAAGCTGCTCTCATGCTAATGCCATCTTTTTGGATAAAGTTCCCTATATGCATAAGCAAAGGAGAAAATGCATTTCAAGAATTTTAAGATTTTTAAAGTAAGTCAGTACTGACTGTCCACAAAGTTTCAGCCTTGAAAATGCCAGATGGTATTATTTTTAACAATGCTCTTTCTAAATTGGTCTCTTCAGGCTGCAAAGGGAGAGCTCATGGTAAAGTTAGAAGCATCAAACTTCTTCCCAGGCTTACCAGACCCAAGGAAAACATGAGAGATTATTCAGCAAGTCAGCGTTACATGGCTCAGAATGAATTCTGGAGTTTCGGAATATTGTTCCTAAAATCCAGCTGCCAGATCAAGACCCAACCCAAAAGCTCCTGCACAAGTATGTGTATCATAAATGATACTGCAGAGTAAGGGTCACTGTTTGGGGCAAAAACAGCATCATGGCCAGCACCATCCCACAGACATTTCTTGTTGCTCAGTCACACTGAAGGAACCCAACAGCCACTCTGTGGGGCTGAGCCTCACTGGGTCTGCCTCACATCCCTGCAGGGCCACCAATGTGAGAGGTTCTCAGCAAACTCAAAAGCAGCTCAAATCAGGGCCTCAAATCAATGCTTCAAAAGTCTCCAGAAATAAACAGAGTTACCCGTTCCCTCAGCATGTTCTGAGGCTTTGGATATGTTTGCTGTCTAATTTAACTGGCTGCACTTTACCTGCAGGGCCTTCCTATTTGGCTTTTGACCTTTTCAGAATTTCAGCACAAGAACTCTCATGCCCTCTAAGCAGCACCCAGCACAAAACAGCACACACATTTCTAGAGAGCATGTGGCACAGAAGGCTTTAGAAACACTGCTTGATAAGGCTGTTCAGTTTGCTGAGTAGTGCGAAAAAAGCTGCTTAGAGCCAAGGATTCACGAACTCAAGATTCCACCTAAACATCTTATGATGCCTGGTGACTGAGCAGTAAGATGGCAGGTGAAATACAAAGTCAATAAATGGAAATTAATGCATACAGGAGGAAAATAATTTAAGATCTGAATGAAGAATGACAAGATTCTAAATGAGCTATTACCAGTCAGGAAGGAGATGCTGGAGTCTTCATGGCTGTTTCCCAAAAGGGTCAAGGCTTCCAAAGATGCTGAGGGAAGGCGGGAGTGGGAGGGGGTAAGGCACATCTCATTACTACAAAGCACAGATTCAGCACATACCCAGATGCCAAGTACTTCATGATCAAACCATCCCAAGGCTACCAAATGGGCTGTAATTCAGTTGGAAGAAACACAGAGAAAGTGCCAATGGTGGTTCAAGGTGTGGAAAACCAAACAGATGAGAACCGTCCAACTGCAAGAAGCAATAGTTCAGTTCGAGATTACAGGGAAAGTTATTATGTCCAAGGTGATTAAAGAATAATTTACTGTCTCACAGCGTGAGAAAGAGGGGCATCCATTGAATTGATCTGATAGCATAAACTTTTCCATTTAAAAACTGGCACGACTATGTAACTATATGAGAGGGATGGCCAGATAAAAACACAAAAGCCAATATGCACAGGGAAGAGATGGGTTCAAGGAAGAACTAGATGATCTTCCTACAAAAACCATTCTAAGATGAGTCCAACACTGAACACGATGTCTCTTTAGGACATCTCTTGCACTTCTGGCTCTGGGAGGATGCTCCAGGATATGTACACTGGCCCGTTTCACTTCCCTGAGCAGCCCAATCAGTGCTGTGGGCGACGCAGTGCTGGGCAGGATGGCTCTTGGCTTTGACCAACCTTGTATTCCGAAGGACAGCATGGCTCAAAGCAAGGACATGGCAGGAAGATATAGCATGAAATAAAAACCTGTGGTCTTAATCCCTTTCTTTTTCTTAGATGTTCTATTACTTTAGGGAGTACTCGTGGAATCTGGCAACCTCTGACATCTTCCACCTCTCAGGTAACTGGCCGCAGGGTCAATCAGCCCCAGACATATGCAGTCACAGAGCAAAGCCCTCTCCATGTCATTTCCCCCTCTTGGTCCTTTTAGGCATGGATCCTAGACATACTCTTCATGCTGAGCTGCCACCTTGGGAGAAATTTGTCAGCTCTTTCCCAGAGTGGGGAAGAGAAAATTACCAGCACTAAGCTAAGCCAGTTGTCTGACTAAGAGCCTGCTGCCTCAGATACAACCACAGAGAATTCCATGCTTCAAATCCTGATTCTCAGATTCATACTTCTGAGCCCATATATCAGAATGGGTAAAAGAGGAGAGTTAGCTAAAAGCCAGGTAAAATTTGCTATTCAAGACACACTCGTTTCTGGCCTAGCTCTCATGGCTACTAAATTTGTAAAGTTTTTTCAAACAAGATGAATTGTGCTGGGGAAGGAGTACAGAACAGAACTGTATCAGGAAAAAGGTCAGCATTTTAGTAATGGTTTAGAGGTTCCAGCTACCAGAGAACAGTGTTAGCTGTTATCTTAGCCAAACTAAAAAGCACCTAAATGGCAGTGGTCACTCCGTGTTTTAAAGAGGCATTTAAAGTCTATAGGAACCAATCCAATGCATTTAACATGCTGGGAAAACCTTTCCACCAGCAGAGGCAGCAAGAAATTAAAGTAGTTTGAAGTGAGACCCTGAGGGCACAGACATCATCTTTACATTTCCAATTGTCTTCGACTGGATAGGCATTTTGGAAGTGAAAGGAAATGCTGTGTCTCTGGCAGATTTTAGTACTTTAACTAACAGATTTTCCCTTGTCCTACACTCTTTGCTTTAAACTGTATCAAGTGCAGCACCATTTAAAATCCCACTTCACGTGAAATTCTAATCCCCGTTTCACTTTATGTTTTACTGCATTACCTGTTTCTCCACACAGAAGGGGAAGATGAGATAACGGGAAAAGGAGATGCTTCAGTAACCAACAGTCCCTACACATGTTCTCTGGAAACAGCCAAAGACTGCAAAATAGCCAGGCCGACAGGCTGTAATCAGGTATTTGTGCAGAAATTTTGTGCAGGGTAAGCATTAAAATAGATTGCAAAAATTAAAGCAACAAAATAACAGCTATCGAAGATTTACAGAAAATTAAAATTGTGAAATCACTAGCTGAGATTAAAAAAACCACAACACAACTACACAATCTTCCTCTTGTAAAGGTTTAGGGAAGAATCACCTTCCTCAACCTGCTGGCCACTTCTCTTTTAATGCAGCCCAGGATAAGGTTGGGTTTCTGGGCTGCATCTGCACACTGCTGGTTCATATCCAGCTTTTCATCCACCCCAAGTCCTTCTATACAAGGCTGCTCTCAGTGAGTTCCCCCTGGCTCACCATCAGAAAGTTGTCTTAAAAATATATTTAGGTCAAAGAAAACACTTGAATACCCTAGAAAAACATACAAAACTAAGTAAAATGTTGAACTAAGACCATCACAGGTGGAACAGGAACTAAAGAAGACAAGTTATTGCTAGGCTGTGAGTGGACCTGACAGGGAACTGCTAAATTACTATTGTGGGGGAATAAAAGAAGAGAAGACTCTTAGAAAGGCACCTGGCTTCTGTTTTCTGCTTTTCACAAGAAGATCTCAAAGACCACTTTCTAAATAAAGTCAGTATCAATATCAGATTTTATTGCATCTCAGCTTCACAAGATAAAGCACAAAAGTAGATATTCGCTCTGGCTTCACACAGCCCAGGCAGGCCTGAACATTTAGTGCTCTTCCAGTAAGTCCTCTGGGAGAATAAACAGTTTGTAACAATTAAAGAACATTTTTAACCTATGCTGGGGATAAAGAGAGCACAGCCTTCAGTGATATATGAGACTTTGCTTTCAAGCAAACACGGCTTTTTTCACAGCAGAAACAAACAGGAACAAAACCACCCGGATATGGCTGTCTGCACACTCTAAGCAGTCAAGAGAGCAGCGAGGAAAGGAGAAAACAGCACAGACCCGCAGAACAGCAGATCTGACCCAAAACACTAGCACCCTGCCATTTTCATCCACAGATCAATCCAAGGAATAGCATAAAAGCTGGCAAAGCAAGTAATGACCTGAAAAATAAGATTCAATCTTGTACAGAGGATGAACACGAATAAGACTTTTTCAGCATAACTAGGGATCTACACTTTATTTGGTTTGATGTGGTGCACAGGTCTCCAGCAGCATCTGACTTCCAGTAACCAGAATCTCCAGCAGTTCCAGGAACTTTCTGCAAATACCTGCTGCTTCTGCTCCTGTCCCAGAGAGCACCTGGATGATTATAAGAAAACTGTCTGAAACCAGGACTTCACTGCCAAGGGGAACAGATTGTGCAGGACAGTCTGGGAAAGGTAGATCTCTTCTTTCAATATAGACAACTTCTATTTTGCTGAGCCCAGGGCTTTCCTGTCAAGCTCACACTTTGAGATACAGTCTGCAGGCTTTGTTCTGGTAGAAATTAATGGGCTTAATCACCATTTTTTTCCTGCTGACCGCTGTCAGTAAGTGAACAGCATGGGGGTTTTGATCAGACAAAGAGTGAGGGGGTGAAAGCTGCTGAAAGAACAGAAAACAATCATAAATGACCCTCTGATCTTCAAAGCTTTTATTAATCAAGAGGGGGAGCAACAGAGAAGGTGCTAGGAAACCCAATGGTTATTGCATAAGTTTTCCTTCACTCAGTGCCAAGATTCCAATCTCACTGTAAGGTTAGAAAATAAAAAGCCTTCTCCATGGCTATGACAGTGTGCCCAGCTGCCAAGCTGGGAGTCTTCTTCGTTAGTGCAGTGCGCTATCGTAGGCAAGACCTCAGACTCCAGTACTGTCCATCTTAGTCCAAATCTAGAGCATTTGCTATTATTCTTGATCCAAAATATCTCAATCCTGGTCTGTTTGGCCCCACCCTGATGCACCTTCTTCCATTGCTTAAGCTCTTTGAGGAGCCCTTCCTTCCCCACCACCTTCACTGTGGGGATGGGAAGTTGCACAGACGATGGAGGCTGCTAAGGAAGGTGAGCAGACACACAGTTCAGATGCAGCATCATCGGGGCAAGCAATACCTGTAAACATCAGCAGGATCCTGTTCCATAATTAAACACATCTGATCTTGTCACAGCAAGAGAAATATCAAATTGGAACATAATAATACAATGATTAAAATTCAGATGTGGTGCAAGTCACAGTAGTTCCGCAGTGATGAATGTCACACAGGGGATGTTTTGGAGGGATGAAGTAACTTATCTTCACATATCTGTACAATTAAAATTTCCTCAAGTAGTAGCACAAAAACATAACTGAGTACTTGTGTATTAAACAAACCAGACCACATCGTATTTTTCCCTGTGGGTTATTTCCAAAATCACTTATAGAGCCCTTCATAAAGGCCTGCTGAAGAATCAATCAAGCTTCCTAATGCAGAATGACTGATTTCTGTAGCCATCAAGAATACATTTATACCTCAAGGAACTGTATAAATCCAAGAGAGGGAAGTTACCATTTGTTTGCCAGCAAGTTCTTTGCCTTTTTGTTTCTCTGCTAAAAGCAGCAGTTCCATGAATTACAGAATGATCCTCTGACATTCAAAGCAGTCAAATGCTATCACATCAAATTACCCAAAGAGCATTTTGCACCATAAACTGCAATTTCACCCATGGATTTAGGTGCTGTTCTGTGGGGTCAAGAGTCTGGTCTGTGACAGAGCAGTAAGAAGACTGGTAGGAATGTCTAGGCACTGCTGTCTCCTGCCGATCTGGCACAATGACATGAATGTTTTGGGAACGTGGATTTTTAATTGCTGTCTTTCCTATAACTACATTCCACTGTTTAACCTCAATACAGGGTTTAGGTGCCCAGGAGGCATTTGGAGAAATTGTGTGTGCACTCTAGCAGCTGAAGCATGATCCAGGGTCGCACACCAAAGTGCTCCTCCAGTGACATGGCAGCTGCTGAGAATGGTGAACTTGCTCTGAGCCAGGGAGCTGTTTGCAGGTAGATGGACCGAGCCATGAGTCACTAGAGCTGCCCGGCACGGAAGAGGATCAGCGACCTACTGAAAGAACTAAGATCTTATTAAGATGAGAAGAGTACTTGGGGTTTTTTTTGCTGTTCGGCAAACAAGTTGCTCAGCAACAAGCACAGCAGGGAAGAGATGAACACTGTCTTCCCAAAGACAGGGCAAGGCTGATTTAAAAAAGAAGTGCTGACAGACCCCCTATTTTGAGCCTAGTTCTAAAGTGAAAGACAGCTTTAATCTGAACTCACTATGCCACTTGTTCCTTTCATGTACGTTTTTGACCTATTGCCTGATTTGTTAAATATCAGAGCTGCAGATTTTAAAGGTATCAAATTCCAACAAAGTTCACTAAAAGGGGTGCTAGATAGAAGAGCCTGTCTGCTACAGCACTGGGGGAAAGGCCATAATGCAAGCACAAACCTTATTAGACAGGCAAGAATCCGTAAGAGGCATGTCCTGACCACAGGAAACCTCAGAGCTCACACTATGCTAGACTGCAAAGAGTCTTGCTGCAAGAGCAAGCAAGGGGAAACCAGCTTTACTAGTTTGGCTGCTTGTTTTCAACTGAGAAGTGCAGCCCAGGCAGGCTTTGCGAGGCAGAATCCTGGCTGGTTTGGAAATCCCACGTAAAGCTGTGATGTTTCTTTATATTAATTGCCTGAAGAGGCTGGAAAACCCAGTAGTGAGTGTCACCAGCCAACAAAAGAGCACATGGACTGCTGTGTGCATGAGCTCAGGCTGGAACCAGACCTGACCTAAATCCAGCAGCTCATACATCAGGAACCTAGATGTTCATGTGAGAAAAAGAGACTGGCATGACTGAGGGGCATCTCTGGCAAAGGAAGGAAAGGAGGCAAGCCCGGGTATGAGTTTTTGAATGCTGAGGACTGGCAAACTTTCATCAGAGCAATCCTAAAGTTTTCAGTTATCTCAACATCTGCCTGTATAAATAGAACATTTTTCTCAAAGTCAAGAGTGGTCTGTTTTTATCTTTGCTATCATTTGATGTCATTGCCCAGAGGGCTGGAAATGCTACTTAGCAGCATCACCACAAAAGCATAGGCAGCAAGATCTTCTGCATCAATAGCTGACGACTCAGAAATCTGATGCAATTCAGCCCTCACTTTTGGCTGTTTCCATTACCTGGATTTTCACCACACTGCAAAACCTGTACAGAATACTTAGTATCTTCTCCTTGGAAATGTCCATCTGTCTGCCCTGACGTGGCTAAACTAATTTCAGGTTTCAGCACTGTGTATTAGCTGTAAAGCACCGAGCAAACAGAGCTGGACGAGAACCTCCCACAAATCAGACTGGGGATGGTACATCCTAGTCATTGATATAACGGGGAAAACAACTTAGAGATGCTTCTGCCTCAGTGATGGCAGGAGTGTTCCACAGTTACTTGCCAGCCAGCCAACTTCCACACTAAAACCCAGCACCCAGACTTTCAAAGGTAGGCAGGGTTGCTCACTGTGAGGTTTCCATAGCACCTGCCCCTTAAAAAGAAATGGAAAAAGAGTCAGGCACCTCAGTACCTCTGAAAACCCATGAGTAACCAAAATGAACTCCTCTGCACATGGGTGCCCTGTAAGCGTGGGCAACTTCTGTACTACTGTGTGCGACTGTACAGTGGACTTTCTTCCCCAGTCAGATGAGAAGGGACCTCACTTGGAGCTGTTATCACTTCTAGACCCAGTGAATCACTGAGGCACCAGGCAAAGGAAACTTAATCTAAGCAATCCTTGCTTTCATGAAAGTTAAATACGTTCAATAAACTATCAGTAAACCAGGGACCATTCCTGTTGAGTTAATCTCACTAAGGCACAGCTCTTTTCCAAGCTGGTAGGAGGCAGAAGATACAACAAGAGGGATTAAAATGAGCTCATGGTGCCAGACACTTTCATGGAACGTCATCCTGCACTAATTTGTGGTATGGTTTCTTATTCATTCCTCTGCATCGGTTTCAGATACAGCCAAGCTGCACATCTTTAAATGGACATGCTAAATGTAAATTATGAAGCTGACTAACAGTTTTATTTTTTCTTTCATTTAAAGACATGATTCAATCTCATATTGCTGGTTTTCCCTCAGGACCCACGTTCATCATAAGCAATTCCACTCTGTAGCAGGTAAGACAGGTAAGGAAAATTTCATTCATCTTCCTAAGAAAAGAATTTACTTCTGTCCTAGCTAAACACCATTTACAGCCTTCTATGTAAATTCACATCTGCACCACTACACAGGTCATACACATTGAAACGATTTAGAATCTCCCTCTGTTTTTACCAGTCTAACAATCTTTGTATCCAGTCAGCCAATTAGTAAAACCCTGAATACCCCATTCCCAAGAAAGTGCACTCTCTGCACCACTCATGGGCAGTATGGAAGCCTTTAGAAATTACATGTGCAACTGATCATGAGGAATCATACAAATCAGTCTCGCTAGTTTGTTCTATTACTGTGCTGGATTTGGGGAGGACAGAACTGATGTAATAAAAAGACTACTTTCTAAGGTATTTTTAGAGAAAAAAAACGCAATAAAAGGAGAGATCAGAGACAAGGAACCTCAAAGAAATAAGAGAAAATGTTTTTGCTTAGTAAGAGACATGTTTCATATCCCTTGGACCACACAGGTGCTACAAGACTCATCTGCTTTGTCAACTCAGGCCAACATCTTCTTTTACTACCTGATGCAACAAAGCAGATTTATTTCCGGTTTCAGTTAGAGTGGCTTTATCTTTTAAGCTGTGTACCTCAAAGACAAACACAGTCTCACAGCAGTTTCACCAATGCTAGTCCTCCAAAGACAGATTTTGAGTGTCAAAAGTGCCTACACACCCACAGATTTTGACATGAAGTCCAAAACTTACAGATAAAGCAGAACTTCGAGGACGGGAAAACAACTGCACATACAAGTGCTAAGTTCTCTGGAACAAAGCCCTGTGGCTTTAGTGACCGTCAAAAAAGGCATTTTCCCATTTCAAGATGCTTTAGTGTGCGGGAGAGCTCTTGTTCTCAAGAGATAAATGCAAAGGGCAGCCTTGTTTCCCTTGAGAAAAGGCCAGTTCCCCCACTCTAAAAAAACATCCCCACAAAATAAGAATGAAGGGTTTGCTCCAGCATTCCTCCCCAGCTTTATATCTGTGACTGAAGAGGCTTTTTTGTCTCAAGCACAGGAGCAGGCAAATTACTACGTTAAATTTCTGCCTACATAAAAAAGAACATGTCCGAGAAAGCCGGAGTGAAAACTGAAACAGCCACAGGAGTAGAAATGCGTAAGTACATGTATGTGGTCCTTCAAACTGCCAGGATGAGCCTGGATCTTTACCTGCAAGCAATGGAAGAAATCTAATGGAAGTGGCAGCACTGGGACTCGGGGCTCCGAGATGCAGGTCATGGCTTCAACATGCATTCACTGCAGTATTTTGGGCTGGCTGCTGAAAATCCTCTTCCATCTATTTCTTCCAGTGAAAAATCCAAGGACAAAAAAAGCACATCAACATCTTGGGTATTCTCTGAGCTTACCAGCTGTGGTGAAGTACTGCAGTTCATAGGCAAATCTTTCACCCAAGCATCAGTAAATGAGTCAATTTATTTTATTTTTCAGATGATAACTGATGATATCCCCAATAGAAGTAGTAGAGCACTAAAATCATGGAGAAAAGGCCAGAAAATATAAAATGTATGCAACAACTTTGATAGGGGTTTATGACAACCTATCTGTACAGGACTTTAATTCAGCTCTCATTAAGTTTGCAATCATCTTTAAAGGTTGATAAAATTAATGCACTGTAGAGCCAAGGCATGAGGAAGTGATAAGGAGAGAAGTGTTCAACGGCGGGCGTGTAAGAGCTCATGTACATGCTCTAAGTGTTCACATACCTGTCCCTCAAGATGCAACTTCTTTACGTTCATGTCCTTTTACTGGGAATTATAAAATACTTCATTTCAAATATAAGCAGTTGCCAATGCATATTAATGAATATTAGCACTGACAGTACGCTACCATACTGCCAAGATGGGTAGCTGTGCAACTTGCTGACTTCCATGATTTGGAAGTACACAGGTAGGTAGGTTTGTGCACATATTATTCAGCTGTCCAAAGAGAAAGAACAAACAATCCATTGTGTCCATCTGAGAAAGAAAAAAATCAACCTGCTGTGTGTTGAAACAAAGCTGGTTTTAGTAATGCTGTGGGGACACCGTTAATTACAAATGCTGGCTTCAATAATATGTGGGGTGGGAAGATTAAACCTGCTCTCCCATTTAATAAGCTTTATACTAAGCTCTGCTTTTCTCTGCCTCTCTTATCAAAAGAATGAAGCTTATCAGATATCAGAACTTATGAGATATTTCCAGGCATGCTTCAGATACTGCTACCAACTTAAATACTATCAGCTGCCTTGGCTGCTAGGAAAAAAAAAAAAAAAAAAAGGTGAGATATAGGTCAGATGCCCACACTTTGGACCAAATACTGCCACCAACTTAACTCCTTCTGTTACAAACCCAAAGGGAAGATTACATAATAAAGGGTCATATTTCAGGCATCAGACAATTTCAATCAACACACAAGCAAGGGAAGCATAGCCCTGGTGTATTATTATTAAATGAGAACCAAGCACAAAGAAATCCAGTTAATCACAGAGACTGTTGGCACCTTATTGTCCCTTTTGTGTTCCGACAGTTTCCATCCTGTCCCATCAACTCAGAAATTGCTGGCACAGAAATGAGAGAGCAGCACAACTCTCCCCACAACACTTCTACTAAGCTGCAGCAATTTGCTGTTGTGCCACCAGATTCATGTGGTGTTCTAAGAGTCAAATGACTGCTTTGATGCTGATGTATCTAAAAACAGATGAAGTTTTTGTGTAATCACATGCCATTTAAAAAAAATAAATAAAAAAGCCATTTTAAAATGAAGCAGCTAAGCTAGACTTCACTGGTGTGGAAAAAGGTCCTGAAGCATCACCACACAAACCAAAAACAGGATGCCAAATTCTGTGTGAATATGGAAGAAATTGCTTCTTGTCTATATTCAACAAGAATCAAGTCTTGAGTTCAACAGCCCTAATTCTAGTCTCACAACAAAGAGCAAGGAGTGGAGAGAGCAAACCCTAACATGTCTCCATGGAACAACTAACCCATTCCTGTGTCTGACCACCCATGAGCACTTCCAGGTCCACAGCACCGCTTTTATCATTTACCAAATAATTCCTTGAGGCAGTATTCAATCAACAGTGAAGATTAGGAAGAGTGCTTGAAGATCTCTCTTTCTTTTAAATGACCTGAAGATCTTTGAAGAGAGTGACTCTGATGGAAGCAACAGACCTACATGAGATGAACTATTTCCCTAAGGTAAGAGAAATTTGATGTGCAGGCTAACACAGTTGCATGTGCTGAAAAAAAGCCTGCAGAGAGAATTAAGCACTTGTGTGCCTAAAGCAGAGCAATGGAAAAAAACTGAACAGGAAGGGGAGACGAGAAAGATGCAGTAGATGGAACAAGGCGTTAAAAGTATATTCAGTTATGGCTTTAAAATTTAACTATTGCCTTTTTTATAGAAATAATAATCCTCTACTGTATTTCAGTGTAGTGCCAGACTTAGCCTCCACACTGAGAATCACTGTCTTGTGCTCCCAATATATCCAATTGTTCACCTCAGTTTACAAAAGAGGACGAAAATAAGGCGTATATTGTAGCATTTCTGAGGATACTGCTGCTTCAGAACAAAGCCTATTATATTAGTGCTCACCTATCCACTTTCAGATAAGACAGATATGCCAGGTGCAGGCATAAAACTCCAGGTTTCCAGCTAGCCCCATCTTGCTCATATGTTGCACTGTGCTGGAACACGACAGTCTCAGCAAGGCAGTTTCAAGGCAGTCTCAGTGTGAGGAGCTTTGCTCCTTTTTACAGTGAGAAAGGTTCACTGTCCTGCAAGATCATAACTGTCCCATTCCTGGTTAACAACAGGTTTTCTGCAGATTTGTGCTCTGAGTAAATTTAACAGGGATAGTCCTGTCTGGCACAGGGGACCAAAAGCTGAAGTCTCTCCCTGCTCCATACTGCAAACTCCATCAGAAGAGTTCTGGCAGGATAACACAAAGGCAAGAAAGTAGTAACTTTATCATGCACCAGGAGAACAAGAATTTCATTGACAAGTTAAAAACGAGAGGAGGAGGATAAAGCCATTGTAGAGGTGGGTGTCATGGTTTAGGAATGGTATTCTCCAATTTAGTGCTCCCATTGAAACACTCCAAGCCACGCACCGCTCACTGCTCACCGCTCACTCAATCCCCCCTGCCCCTGTGGTGGCTGGCAAGAAGAACTGGAGGCACAAAAGGTAAAGATCAGAGCTTGAGATAAGAACAATTTACTGGAAACAGCAACCTAATAAGAACAGTAACAACAACAATATGAGTAACTGTGTGTAAAAGGAATGTGAACAATTCATATGTGATTTGCTCACCACACAGAGCCTGGCAATACCCAATCACAGAACATCAAGCTGAAAGGACCCCTCCCACTGCCCCCCCGCAATGATGTGAGAATAACCTCAGGTCCTGGACATGCCCCTTCCTGGCTATTGCAAAAATTAAACCTGTCCTGGATGGAACCAGAACATGGGGTTAAATCAGAAGAAAAAGCCTGTGATTCACTGGGCTGGAACAATTCCATCAAAGAAGATCAATGCAATACCCAGCTACCAGCCAGCCGCGCTCTTAACTCCCGAGCATCAAATCACCATGACTGGTTTAATGCCACCGGACTTCACATCTGCTAACTTGCTACTCTAAAATCAGCTATGAAGAAAGAATTAATTTCCCATTACATTTACAGCTATCATGAACTTTTTCCTCTCTCTGTCCTGCTTAATTTTTTGCTATTTATTTATATTCCTCTGCCATGCAAATTCAGGCCAGCACTTTCAACTTCACTGCCTAGAGGCAGTCACTACATTTGCTTGCAAGTCCTTCAGCAGCTTCCAAAGTACTGAGCTACTAGTAATACCCGTTGCCAGCAGCTGGAGCTGCAATGGCTCCACACCTTTGTAGAGAGCAACCTACTCAGTGTTTCATTGTTACCTCGGTGGTAATTTGAACATTCTCACATTAAAATTTTATTCCTTATTTTAAACATTCCCGTAGATAAAGGCATACAGTACAGGGCTACTGCAAACCAGCCATGGGTGGCCAGGGATCCCTTTGGTTATCAACGTTCCCAAATAACCCTGTGTATAGAACAGCACAGAGGAGCTATTTCACACTGCTCGTGTCCCTGGCCTGCCAGGGCTTGTCATAAGCATGATTTAGTTGTAGCACTATTCTAAACGGTGCAACAGATCTCCGCTAACTGATAGGAAAAGACTACTTAGCAAGTCCTCCCCTCCACCCCCAACTATCTCCAAGTATTTCTTTCAGGTTTTTTCAACATCTCCAGATGTGGAAATCAAGCTATAGTTACTAAGCAAGAAGAAAACTTCATGATATAGCATACCTCCCCCAATTTCCTCTCTGCTCTGCATACTCAGAACACAGTTTTGCTACTGTGCTTAGAGCAGCATTCTGAAACAAAATGCATTCATAAAATCCAACCTTACTCTGTAACTGCAGCTACAGCCAATACACAACAGTTGGATCTGTCCAGGCGACAAGAATCTGAGGAGTCAGTTTGTAGCAACCCGCAAGCCTGAAATACAATGTGTTTATATGGTCATCAGAACTCGAAACACCTTACTCTCTGAACTGCCCTTGATGCACTTACCCTTTCAAGACTGAAGGAAGAGCTTTTTACCCCCCTATGTTTTACGGATCAAATTTGAGCATTCAAAGCTGCCTGCGCTGTCATTCTAGGTTTTCTTGTATGATTTTAGGACAGTGTCTGTTTTGTCAGCTCCCTTTCACATCGGCCTCAGAAAAAAAGTTTGAGAACGACCAGCATTACAATACTTTGCCAAAAAGCACAGAAGCTCAGGTGCAAACTGAGCAGGCTGAGCCTTGTCAAGGATGGATTCAACAAAGTGGAGCACAATCACTAGAAAACAATTAGAAGATACTGAAGTTTAATTAAAAGAAAATGCAGGGAGACCACACTGCAGAGAAGCGCATACGTCCTGCTGGTCTCAGACCATTCTAACAGCCCCTGTACGCCTGTTTTTTTCAAGTGAGGAATTGTGAGGATGCTAGACAATGAGGAGAGCAGCAAGGACCAATTAAGTCAAACATAATAATCACTTAAAAGTCCAACTTACACAAAAAACCTCACGTGGTAACACAGTAACCCTTCTTCCAAACCTGTGACTTGGACTGTAGAGCAGAACTGAACCCACCCACAGTGTTCATCCTTCTGCTCTCCCTGCTTGCAAGGGGCAGAGTGAAAACTGAGTACCTGAACTCCCTTAATCAAAGAATTCAAAGCAAGAGCCCAGATCACTGTAACCAGGTTTCTGCCCACATGCTCACCTTTCACAGCTGAAGTCACTGGTTTAAGGAATAACACTGCCAAAAGCATCAAAATCCAGGCCAGGCACTATCATGCACTGAAAAAAGAGTGGCTGCGTTTCCATGGGGATGGCGGTGAGCACATATTGAGCGGTGGTTGATAAGACAGGATGCACAAGGAGCACACCAATGTCCTGGACAGCACCACAGCCACCACACCCAAAATCTGGGACAGCTACACAGTGACAAACGGCAGATCTCCATTCAGGCAGTAATGATGAGGCAGTACTTTTCACAGAGCAGGAGGTGGTGGAGAAGGCTCCTGCCAGTTCATGTCTCCAGATCAGAAGGTGATGCTTTAACTCCTCCCCGGATTCGCTGGTTATAGAAATCCCAGTGGAGGAGGCCTGCCACCATCTAAAGAAGCACAGGTGCCATGACTTCTCTCCCTCCCAGTTTTGGAGTGCCAGCAAGCATCACCAGGCCTCAAAATTTACATGTGGGAAGAAAAGGCAAAACACAGGGTCTGACGGGGGGACACAGTGTAGGGACTTGTGGCAGACACAGACAAGCACCTAGGTTGGTGCAGGAAAGGGGGATGTAGCAAAGGACCAAGAACTGCTTGCAGAGGACTCTCTGCAGTGTTTTCTTACTGAGCGCCCAGCACCAAGCTGGGGGCAGACCCCAGATCAAACTAACTTACACAGCCAACAGGCAACTGTGCAATACAGAGCTGAAAAGTCCTAAAGGGACGCAAAGCAAACAAGTTTCTTGCTGACCATAAGGCCTGACAGCGCTGCGGGGCAGCAGCCATCTCCCAGCACCAGCCAGAGTGACAGGAGCATCCGCAGAGCAGCCATCAAAACCTTCTTGAATATATTAGACGTCAGGTGTCTGTTTATGCTCAAAAATAGAATAAAGGACTGCAGCAAAATTAATAAAAATATAAAACTTTTCTACCAATTGAAATACTTAAGAGGCCACTTCTGCACGTTTATGTCAATTCTTGTCCATACAGACAGCACAGGGTAGGGATTGGGGGTTGGCTCCTTACACAGCTGCACTGCTATGCTAATTCCTTTATGAAAGCAAACAAGCCATTTATAGGCAGTCCAGATACACACAGACACACAGCAAAAGCATAAGCAATAGAGGGCTTGATAAAATTAAACTCTCCAATGAATTTCAATTATATTTCTTCAGCAATCTAATAAATGGCAAGCTTAAACTACTGGAAAAAACAAAGTCATTTGACTGGTCACTGAAGTACATTTCTATGGCTTATGTAATAATAACCCCATGGCAAAGCTGCAGCATTTGTAGTCCTGTTTAAAAAAGGAAAGAAATTAAACCCCAACCAAAATAGTGCATGCCAGGTCAAAGATTTCGGTACAAAGCTCTATGCTGGCAAAGAGCCTGCAATCACTGGGGCAGGGGGTAATTTGTGTCTAATGCTCCCAGGGAAAAATGGGGCTCTGAAGGCCGACACCTAAACTGCCCCCCCTCCAAGAACAACGCAGCATCCAGCACCACGCACCAGGCCTTTCATCAGCCTGTTTCCCATCACTGCCCAGCACTCAGCAATTCAGGACATGCATTGTCTGCAAATGGTTTTTACAAATACATCTTCACATCTCCCTGAAGCAAATGTGTAAATTGTTCTTAACTTCATCACTTTCATCTTCACACATGGAAGCAGGCATAAAACCTACTTCCAGAGCCCAGATCAGAGTCAAGTTTAACATTAATCTAGATGCCACACCTGAGCTCAACCCCTTCCCATACCTGCTCCACAGAGAGTGCAATGTTCCTACCACAACACTGCGCTCCCACCATTGGAAACGGAAATTGGAAGCAGCTATCAAGCATATTCAAGAGCTTCTGAATTAGGACAGTGACCCTTGGGAACAGTCATGAGAGCATGGATCTGTACTTAAAGATAAAGCAGGTTTTACTGCAGAATCATAAGAGTGATAAATTCTTAAATGAACTTTAAAATTTCTAGCTTAAGGCCCAAAAGACCATTTTGTCACTCAATCCAGGTCTCTCTTTAGTGTCAGTATCACACTGATGCTGGGTCTCAGTGGATGGAGGATGCAGGACTCTGGACAAGAAAAGTTCCCACGACGATTTTCTGATGCTCTTGCAGACTGGTGACATAGCAGGAAGGGTCTTGTGAAATCAGCACATCCAGAATTCCTCAGATACAGATGTGGGAAAACAATGAAACACAGACTGGCACACAACAGGCAATTTAGGACCAGGTGTCAGGACAGTATCACCTACCCAAAACTGTCCATGCTTTCATTCTGGGGGAGCTTTTCGCTACAGCAGATCCCATTCCTCAGAGAAGCCCTCCTCAAAAATTCTCAGCCATTTGCCAGGTAGTTCCTGCCACAGAAACAAGGGAAATACTTTTTTTTTTTTTTACCTAGTGGATAACTCCAAACTACCTTCCGGTCAACAGAAGGCAAAGCCCACACAGCTCTATCCCAGCCAGCAACAGCCCTTTGCTGACACGCAGCCAAGGCACCAGGCGGCTGTCAGCTGCAGAGCCAGTGTTCACCACTCTCCTTCCCACACTACAGCTGCTGAGCAGTAAATATCAGCATAATTAGAAAGAAGGGGAAAACACACAAATCTAATGGACCAGGTGACACTAGCAGCACTGCTAGAACCCCTTCCTGAAGGCAGCTGCCTTCTTGGCTTGCTGTTGGTGCCCTAAGGCTGAAAGATGACAACCCGGCAAACTGGGAGAAGTGTCCCATGTCCCTTATACAAACCTATGACTGTACCATTAGCGACCTCCTTATCTAGACAGACTCAGTAGAAAAGGGTGAAGATAGAAGCACATTTGTCCTGCTTTGCGAATAGGGAAAGGAGACAGAGAATTTAAGGCCAAAAATACCTCTACTTGGCTTCAGAAAGGTTTTCACTGCCCAAAGAAGGACCATGGCTCTTGAAAGCTGTGAATCAGCTGCAGCAGTCCTGAAACTGAACAGCAGAGACCAAGCCACAGCTCAAAGAATAACCCAAGCCCTCCCTTTACAATCTACAGAAGCACTTGTGAGTCCTTGTTTGTAGCCCAAAGACAAAGCCCAGCTACTGCCACCACTGGCTATTCCTCCATTCAGTCCTGACATGCTCCTTGTGCCAAGGTGGCTCTACCCTCCAGGAAGGTTAGAGAGACACCTCCAAGCCCTCACAGGTTTGTTTCCACTAAGGACATCTACTACTGTGGAAGTAAAAATAAAGAAAACAGGGAGATACCAGAAGTCAAAGTTCCCATCCCAAAAAATGCTAGAACTGTCTTAGTTTTTGCTTGTGGACAGACCTTGGAGAGCAGTGGTGGGGATTGCCACCACCCCTCAGGCTGCTGCTGGGAGCAGAGGGGATGCTGCACTCCAGACTATGCCAGGGACTCTGCCTGCTGTGCTGGAAGAAATCATGGGCATGACACAGCTACAATCCACAGGGACTTCAGTGCTGCCTTTCCACCTCCAATCAGTATTTAAAGTTACAATGGGAGAAAATGGCTACTTGTTGGTACAAAATTATTTAGTTATGACAATAAATCCCAACTGAGCCACAGAGAAGACACCGAAGGAGAGCAATTTTTCCTACCTGTGTATTGAACAAACCATGTAATTCTCACTTTCCCCCCCCACAGATGTGTTGTTACACATTTAAGCAATGTTGCTACAGTGCAGCGATTATGGCTCAAATACAGTATTTGTATTTATTGGGGCACTTCCAAAAGTCTTGATAGGGACACCATGAACTACTCTGTGATTGGATGGACACAGACCACTTTCCCTTGCAAAGCCTTCAGGCCTTGCAGTGCAGCTGCTCTGAAGGGTCGTGCATTAAGTATAACCGCCACAGACTGCTCGGGCTGGGAGATAGAGAACATAACACCATAGCAAAGGGAAGGGATCACTTCTTAAAATGATCTAGCTGCCACTCAGTCAGTCCGTATACCAGAAGAGACTTCCAGTGCATCTGTGATGCATCTGTCTGCTTACACTTCACACCACACCACTGCCCCCAGTAATAATACAACAACACAGTAACCCAAGTTTTCCTGCAATCTGATCTATAAAAGAGCAGCTGTCTTCCTTTCCCTCTCCCAACACTACCCTGGGATTCCTGATACTCTTGGAAACCTTACATGGTTTTTATTGCGCAAGTTGGCACTAGGTAGCTATAAACACAAATGCTAACTCTACCTCTCTAAATATTACAAGGTCAACATCTCTCATCTAGCCTTCACCCTGGCCTCCAAAACAAACTACAAACATAAATTTTCTTTAGCTTTTTTTGAGTTTTTGGAAGCTACCAAGCATGAAATTAATATACCACATAGTTGTATACTCTGCTTAAATGCCTTTGGTTGACATGGAGGGAGAGGAGCAATATTCAGGAGCACCTGACTGCAGCTTAGGCAAATAAGGGTAAAGTTCCTACTTGCAACCAAAATAGGAGTGACCAACATGGCAAATTCTTGTTCACAAACATCCCTTTTTTTCCTTCCCTGAAATGTTGCTTATAAACCAAACAATTGAAGGCATCCATTTTAGAAACCCCATTCTTCATTTCATCAGTTCTCTCTCAGTCTGTCGAGATGCAAAGGATGCAGAAATAGTGGGCACATCTCAGCCCTACACACCTTACTGCCATCAGACTGGAAAACAGATTAAAACCAGGACAGAGGCAAAGGAAAACCCTGCAGTAAGCAAGATATGAGGTGTAAGATTAACCTAAAGCCAACTCTGACTTTTGGAAGAAATGAAGAAAGTGTAAAGTTTCAGTACCAAAGTGCCTGCTATGACTCAGCTCTGACCCAGACCTTCATGCTCTCTGCAAATCTTAATGCTCGCTCTGAGAGGGAAGAAATCTCATTACAACTGCAAGATTAGGAGAACATGTCTCAGTTGCCCAGATTTTGTCACACTTCTGTCCATTGCTGTGTAGTATCTTTTTTCCAGCACCTTCAAATATGCTTGGATTAAGCCTCTCCACAGACAGTCTGTCCTGGTTCCAACCAGGACAGGGTCAGTTTTTGCAGTAGCCAGGAGTGTGCATGGCCAGGACCCAGAGGTTATTCTATACCACACCACGTCACCGCCCCTGGCAGGGGACAGGCAGTCTCTTCCAGGCCAGCACAGCGTGGGGAGGGAGCGGTCAGGTATTTTCTGTTGTTGTTGTTCGGGGGGGCATCCATGAGAATCATTCACCTCTTTCTTCTACCCTCAGTCATTAGTATTGTTGCTGTTACTGTTCGTTTTCTTATCTCATTGCTGTTTCCAGTAAATTTGTCTTATCTCTGCTCTTTATCTTTTGTGCCTCCAATTTTCCTCTCCATTCCATCACTGGGGAAGAAGGAGGGGGTGAGGAAGTGAGCAGCAGCATGATTTGGAGAGTCTCAGTGGAAGCACTAAACTGGGGAGTACTGTTCCTAAACCACAATAGAGTTCTACCCCATCTTCTACACTCAGGTCAAGCGCATGGGAAGAGCCATGGATCTTTCCCTTCAAGTCCCCCAAAAGCTGCACTGTGGTAAGAAAACTTAGGTTTCCTCACCACACTCTGGGGTCTCATGCATTCTGCTGATGAAAGGGCCAAGCACTGTTGTCTGGTCTGACCCCCTCATGTTGGCACATACTCCACAAAAGGAGCTCAGTCACTTTATGGCTCACTCCAGCCTTCTGGCCATGCCAGACTGCACAGGCCTGGCAGGAAGAGCCAGTACAGGTTGTCCTGCAGTAGGTTTGATCCCCCCTTAACAAGACCTGTTGTCTTGTTTTAAAAATTACAGAATTTCTTATGCAATGCTGTTTTGGTGAAGAAATAGTTTATTTATGGGGGATTTTTTCCAGGAAAAAAAATATTTAGGCTCCAGTATAACCTTAAAAGCAGACTGAGAATATATCAGAGATTAAGAATGAGTTGAGCTAAAGACTTGCTGCATTGGGTCTGGCTGAGATGGAGTTCATCTTCCCACAGCAGCCATCCCAGTGCTGTGCTTTGCAGTGGTAACTACAAAGGTGTTCATAACACACCAGCGTTTTGGCTACAGTGCTCCCACAGCATCAGCGCTGTCTCTCAACATTCCCCCCATCAACAGGCTGAGGATAGGCAAGATCCTGGAAGGGGCCAGCTGGCCCAAATTAACCAAAGGGATATCCCATACCATAGGATGTCAGCTCAGACATAAAAGCTAAGGAAAGGAGCTAAGGAGGAAGGGGGGCATTCATTATTTACAATGTTTGTCTTCCTGAGCAACTGCCACATGTGCAGAAGCTCCACTTCCCGGAAGTGGCTGAACATTGCTCACTGATGGGAAGTAGAGAATAAAATCATTGTTTTTTCTCTTTTCTTGTGCATGCACAAACTTTCACTTTTGCTTTAGTGAACTGCCTTATCTCAATGTATGAGTCATTTTCCATCTCGTTTTCTTTGCCCTGTCCAGCTGGGATGGGAGTGCTGGAGTGGTTTGCTGGGCACCTGTGTCCAGTCAAGGTCAACCCACCGCACTTGCTCAGATTCAGCCTCTGCTTTCTGCACTGTTTACTGAGGCAATAAGCCACTCCTACAGCACAGCTCAGGATCAGAGCATTTAACCTGTACACATCATCTCCTCCCTGCAGTTTGTGCACAAGTATTCTGGGACGTGTACATGGTTATAATAGGAGGTAATTCATCAACAACCTCTCCTTCCCTGATCCTCAAGGAGTATTTACCCAGCTCTCAGGCAAGTGAGGCAAGACACAGCACATCTTGTTCCCAGAACCAGCCCCTCTCTATCAAGTGTTAAACACATTTGCTGAAAAACAAACTAGAGCATGTTAAAACACTTCACTTGGTTAAAAATAATCCTCAGAGTATCACAAAGGTAAAAGTAATTCAATGTTTTGGTTAAACCCTGAAAACAGAACTGAAGCCTGTGAGATCTGTCTGTGCATGCTTTACTTTTAAAGCATCCTAAGAGTGGAAAAAGTTATTTGAATTGGCTTTTTGATCATACAGTTTATCCTGTAAACAAGTATCAAAACAGCATCTGGACACACTTGAAGGTCAGTGTAGAAAGCTTTTTTTTCAGTGTTAAAAACTAGTAAGATGCATCATCAATATTTTGAATTTCAGTGTAAAAGAAAAAAGCAGAAAATTTCAATTTTCTTCCATCCTCCAGGACCAGCCTCTTCTCCAGGTTTACAAATAATACCTTTAGTAGATACCTGGCTCCTTCCCTGAGCATGACAGAACAAATTCACTGCATTTTACCAAACGTGGGTGAACTATTGATGTAACCCAGAGCTCGCCTGAACTCTCACTTGCAAGCTCCCCGTGTCAGAGGCCACTTTCTCCCTCCAGCTGGCAGCAACAGCCTCCTGTTTCCCACTGAAGCCTGAGCACAGATTGTTGTGAGCTCTGTGGCTCTCCAACAGGTAATTCAGAAGGATCTCTCTGGCACACCAACTGCTGGTTAAGAGACGCTGAAAGGAAAAAAAAACAAACACCCAAACAAAAGAAAGCATGGCAGAAAAATATGGAAGGAAATTTGTAGGAAGCCCTCTTCATTTAGAGTTAAATGTGGTAGAAAAAGCCACCACTATGACTTTTTAAACTTAATTGCCTTTTTTTTGGGTCTCCTTCATAAAGCTTTCAAAGAGAAAGCAATGTACAGCTTAACATTTCTAGAACGAGGCTTTAGTTCCAACTTCCTTAGGAAAACACATCAAAAGTTATTTATGAGAACGAAAAAGAAAAACAAAACCACAAAGTACTCATTTCTTGGCATTCAGATAATACAAATACTCTAGGGAGATAAAAACAAATCTTTTTTTCCCACCAATGTGTGCCTGTGTAAGAAGGTGAAGTCCACTGCTCTGGACAGCTTTTATTAATTTCATTGTTACTGTTACAGTTTGATGCCAAAATACATTTTTCCTGAAGAATTATGTGTTAACCTCACTTCTCATCCCAGCAACCATGAAAACTCACTGAAAACTGAAAACAGAGTTCCATGACTGAAAATGCAGAAAGCTCAGGAGATTTGTTTGATACACCTATGTATGCAACATGCCCTGGGAAGAACTTCAATAGGAAACTGTCTGTATAGCTTTCAAGGCAAGAACAAAACTGAAGTTAAGCTCTGCTGAAGCTCACTTGCCAGTGTATTTCCTGCTGTTTTGCTGGATTTAACCACTGCTGGCTGTTTATCCGCAGTTTTGTCCAACTGCAAACTTGTGCTGATGGAGCAGACACAGCCACTGGGAAACCATGGAAGAGCAGAGGGCAGCTTCCCTGCCCTGACTCACCGGGCACATGTCCCTCCCTGCACCCACAGCGCTGCCTGGGCCCAAAGAGCTTTTCCAACAAACCTAGGAAGTCAAAAGTCCTTGTGTCAGGAACCGGGTGCTTAACTTATGTGAGACATTAACAACAAGGAAATGATTGCACATGAAAAGGCTCTTTAAACTTTGTTTTATATCTCAGTTCAGCAAGGTAAAGGGCAATGATGATTTTATTCCTCTGTCTGAACTGGCCTGTTTGCATAAGCTAACAACTGAAAACTCAGAACAAGCTTCTGGAAAAACAATTTTTCATCAAAATCTACCCATGTGTCATGGCTTAACCCCAGACAGCAAGTCAGCCTCAAACAGCCCCTTGCTTCGTCCTCCCACACTGGGATGGGGGAGAGAACTGGAAGGCTAAAAGCAAGAAAACTCACAGGCTGAGCCAAAGAGAGTTTAATAGTGAAAGGAAAAGTTGCACAGACAAGCAAAGCAAACCAGGGTATTCATTCCCACTTCCCACCGCAGGCAGGTGTTCAGCCATCCCCAGAGAGCAGGGCTCCAGCACATGTAATGCTGACTTAGAAGACAAACACCACTCTGAACGTCCACCCCTCCCTTCTGCCCCCTGCTCTGGATGCTGAGCATGACAGCATCCCTGTCTGGGATATCCCTGGGGTCAGCTGGCCCAGATGTACCGCTCCAACCCTTTGTGCACCCCCAGCCTCCTTGCTGGTGGGGCAAGGAGCAGAAAAGGCCTTGGCTCTGTGCAAACACTGCTCAGAGATAGTGAAAACATCCCTGAGTTATCAACACTGTGTCCAGCAGAAATCCAAAACATGGACCCATACCAGCTACCGTGAAGAAAATAATCCCAGTCACGACCAGCACACCACATCGTAAAAATACTCCAAATACAGCTTTTGGGAAATACGACTTTCATGGAAACTACCTTTCCAAATTATGTTTATCTCCTTGTCAAAACTTTATGCTAAGACAGGCCTCAGTGATCTGTGTAAGCATCATAGGGATGGGACCATCTCTCCCAAATGCAGGTCTGAAGTTCCTTATCACATTTCAGTGTGGCAGAACAACAACAACAACAACGAAAAACTAAAACTACATACAAACCCCACCATCAAACCAAAAACCAAAAAACCACGAACAAACCCAAAAAAACCCACAAGTGCAAGTGATCTGGACAGATCTCTTACGAGCCACAACAGAAAGTTGATTAAACACTGTAACAACGCAATAAACAGCCCAGTTCTTTGCCACAGGGCTCCTGCTTCATTGCATAGAGTCCGAGTGCTGAGAGTGATGTACACAACTGTTCATTTTTGAGAAAGGGGAGCTGCTTTCTGTACCTATTTTTTAAATATCTGATGTCAAAAAACAAAGACTTTCAGCCCTGGCATCATCACAAAGCTGCCTCAGACAGGCCAACAAGAAGTTTGTACAGGGCAAGCAAGATGTGCAGAAGAAGTAGTATTTGGCTTATATGCTCACAAATCAGACGAATTTTAAATCTCTCCTACAATGAGTGAAATGGTAGCAGGGTGCCATTCTGGTATCTGAACTGTGTTTCAGCCAGGCCTCTCACACGTGGGACCTATACTCATACTGAGTCAGGGTCTTGAGCTTCCCTCCAGTAACAGGAACCAAGCAGGCCCGAGGTACAAGGGAAAGGATTCCTATCATATATACTGGCCAGCCAGCAGAAGATGCCACAAGGATTGAGTACAACTTTAAAATAAATGCCTGTCTCAAGGAAAACAACTGCAAAACAAAATGCCTTCATTACCCAACCCTCCTGCCTGCCCTGGCTGCGCAGCTGACCCTCAGCCACTGAGATATGCTGTGCCTCAGCTGGGCACAGGGCTCCAGTCAGGTGATACTTGGCCATGAAGTGAAGCCTCATGAATGATCAAACACTGCTGGCACACAAGGATGGCCCATAACCCGCCCCTGCTCCCAAGTATAAAGTTAGATAACGCAGCTGGGTTTACCTCAGTACCACCCTGACTCCTGGGTTCTGTTTTCCCCCTTGCTCACTATCTGCTCACATTCCCCCCGCAAACACAAGCTTCGTAGTGCTGTAACACAGCAGCACTGCACCTCAGAGGAGGATGGCATGAGGAAAAGATCAGTCACTCTGCTACAAAGGGATGCAAATTATTGGTGCTCCTTATCCTGAGGCAGGACAAGCCTCCTGTGACTGCAGCACAAAAACTCCTGAAAGACAGAAACTTGAAGATCAAGGTTAGGAAGAAGAAAGTAAGTGTTACAGAAGGCAGAAGGTTCCCCCAGCAGCTCCAAAGGGCCCCTGAATACAACCTGCAGATGTATCACACATGCATACATGCCTACTGGCTGGCCAAGATCTTGGTGCTGGTCAACAGACCAGAGGAGCCAGCCCAGCACTTGGCACTTGCAGAAGGTCAGCACTGGGCAGCCCTGCCCACCATACTTAAAAGTTTATCTGCAAGGCTCAGCTTGGGAGCTCTTCAAACACAGATTTCATGGAAGTTACTTGCTGAGGGCACTGTTAAACTTTTGTAACCCAAAAGGTGTACAGCCATTTATCCATTCAAGCACCAGGCAAAACAGGAGCAGTTATAATCCTTCAACTGCACAGGCTCAAAACTCACAAGGATAGCTATTTCAAAGGCAGAAAGGAAACCTCCTTTGTGCATCATTTACTTCCTGTTTTAGTTTCCTCTGCCCCTCAAGCAGGGTCTGGCACTGTTCTTCCAAGAAGAGTTTCTAGTAGATGCCCTTGATCTCTGAATCAATTACTGCTCACCATACTGAACCACACCATGCAGTCACATCCCACCAGTCTCCCATGCAAGAAATTCCAGGCTTTGTCAAAACTTGGCTTGAGACAAGAAATAAAAGCTCGTCATGTTCAGATGTCACATAAGTCTCCTGAGCACTATTTATACAGCCAAGAATATTTAGCTTACCTCTATCAAACGAGAGCCACATGTTCATTATTCCTATCTCAAAGTCAATTAATTAATGCATCTCTGATATCCAAAGCCCCCATATCAGTTTTCTTTAGAAACATATTCACACCCTAAGTTTACCACAAGGTCTTCTGGGCAGTGGGGAAGGGAATGGGATGCAGCTTGAGAAAAGGAAGAAGTTCTTTCTGCAAAGGCAAGGGATCACATTCAAATTAATAATTTCCTTAAAGCTAGAGAGGTCAGGAACTCTAAGCTACTGCAGCTTTGGAGCAAACCTCTCCCCTCATTTGGCCTCCTGCATAATCCTGAACCATCGTTCACTGCAACATGGTTAACAAAGCAAATATCTTTTCTCCAAATCTCTACTCTGAATAACGTGATTATGCAAGACCAAACATTGAAAAAAAGTAAGTAAATAGGTTTAGGCTTGTTTGCAGACAAATATAAACTGAAAGCCTGGATACTAATCAGAGAAAGAAACTTACCTTTTAAAACCAGTCTTCCTATTTCTTGGGGCCCACTTTCATGGCGATTTTGTTTATTTGGGTATGTCGGTTCTGAAAATGTAATGTCCAGCCAACACTACCTCATCCAGGTGTTCTGCAGCTTAACCACTCTTCCTAAAATGCTACTGGTCCTTTGACAGCTATTTCTATTCAGAGTTTGTGGTCACAGCACTCCTAAAACAGCTGGCCAGCCAAGAGCAGCCTCTGAGCAGTGTTTTGTGTGATCATGCCTGGCTGCCGGGCAGCACTGACCTTGCACACTCCCACCAGCCCCCGACATCACATTCTTCCATTTGGTCCCTGGCAAGTTCCTGAGTGTTTGAGCAGATAGCATCAGCACTTGTCCACATTTTGCTGTGCTGTTTTTTCTACTTATCCCACCTTTCTGCTTAAAAGTACAAATTGGCTTTAACAACTTGAATGTTCACCTGATGGCTGAAGATGGATAAAGTTAAACCAGGACAGTTTCCCATGCAGATGCCTAGGCACAAGCCTACATTTCAATGTTGTCTCCAACACAGACACTATACAATTACATTTGTGAGCTCAGTAGCAGCTGTTCAAAGGGCGCTCAGAGGAGATGCTGAACAAAGTGGCCCTTCACCGGGAATGAAGGGGCAAACTTGCCCATCACAAGTGCAACCCAAACCCAAACCCCTGGCTGAGAGTCACCTGAGAAGCCCTATACAGGCTTGACCCCTTTAACTCAGATCTGAGCCTGTTCTTCAGCTGAAGATACAGTTAGACACAAACTAAGATTTTAAAAAAAAGTAATTTCTGTATCTTTGCTTTACATTTCCAACTTCCGGCTGTCAAGGTATATATGACACTGGGATTTCACTTGGAATAAAATTCAGCACTGATGATCTGTTTTACAGTTACTGACGCTGTGACATGACCTTTTCTTAAAGCTTATAAAAATAAATCATATGAAGCTCACCTAAACAGAAAAAGCAAAGTAAACATGATGCCTCTGTAACTGAAGAAGCTCAGACTGAAACATAAATAATAATATAACAAGAATAGCTCTATTTTTATTTAAAAAATATATTAAGAATTTAAAATTAATTGCATTGTTCTGACAATGTATGTATACTTAATCTGAGTGAAAATATTTAAAACCATCTATCTTGTATTTTTTTAATGCATGAAAAATAGACACAGGCATGTGCAGGTTGTAAATACTGCCTTGCTACAAAGCTTGTGGGCACATAACATTATCAATTTTATTGGTTTTTAATATAGCCTTTATATATCTTGTTGGAAAAGTCTCAAGGAATATCATAAGCACTTACAAAAATTAAGATCTCTGTAAAACATTTAAGGAATTGTAATCCCTCGATATCAAATGTTAAAAATGGTTCAGACAGCCATTGACAAAAAGCTATTCTTAATCATAGAATCATAGAATCGATTGGGTTGGAAAAGACCTCAGCGATCATCAAGTCCAACCCTTGGTCCAACTCCAGTCCGTTCACTAGATCATGGCACTAAGTGCCATGTCCAATCTCAGTTTAAGAACCTCCAGGGATGGTGAATCCACCATCTCCCTGGGGAGGCCATTCCAATGCCTGACCACTCTCTCTGTAATGAATTTCTTTCTAATATCCAGCCTAAATTTCCCCTGGCAGAGCTTAAGCCCATGCCCCCTTGTCCTATTGCTAATGATACTCTCCAGAACTTAGTTCCTTATAAAATAAGTTTTCTGGGTTTATCACCTCTGAATCCCACAAGCACATCTTCAAAAGAATCACCTGACTTTTCTTCTGCCAAACTTCAGAAAAGCTCATTAGTAAGTCTTGGAAACAAACAAGTCTTGCAAGTACACCACCACAGAAGGGGTCACGGCCAGATGAGAGAGTTGGGGAACACGTCCCCAGTCCCTACTTACAACTTGCACTCCCAATTTATCAAGTCACTTAATCACATACCTAGTTAATAAAATTTAAATGGAGTGACTCGTGCTTAAAGTTCATCATGGCCCAAGGCAGCCTGATGAACCAGGGATACTGGTAACAATCCATGTTGACCCTGGAGCAAAACCAACCATCTAGCACACCTTCCTATCATTGCTTACAGAGAGACATTCCCAAATTATCTGAGATTTACACTGCACTGTGGAGTATTGCATTTTCTAATGCATGCCTCCAATCCTTACTGCCTAGACCATGCAGAATTTTACATAAAAGTTTAACAACTACTTTGCTCAGAATTGAAGTATGATTCCTCTGAGCTTTGTCAGTCATGTGTTGCATGAGTGAACCAAAGAGCTGATGTTCCCTTGGTTGCATTAAAGTGACACTTGATGAGGAAGCAACAATGTTTTTCTTCCCAAACTGCCCAGACAGCAGTCTGCCTTTAGGTTGGAATTTCTGTAAAACACTGTGACACACTTTCCCACTGCAACTAGTGCTCCCAAGTTTCCTGATGCAGTTTCTCCTTCTCTTACCAAATTAAGGCAAGAGAGAATATGAAGAAAGAGACAGGGAGAACATATACAGGTTAATTATCTAGAAGACTATGGATAACCAAAACAAGTCAGAGGACTGAAACAAGACAAATACACACTTCTGTGTTAACAATAAGTATCAACATTGTACCCCTAATTACTGAATGTACTCAGGAACAGACTGAATTGTAATTGCAAAATTAGACCCAGTAAGGACAAACAACCAAACAGAAAACTGTCAACAGAGAGAGAGCTATGGAGTTTGGAGCTTAGCTTCTAATGCTTTGTTGTCATTAAGCTATGAAAAATAAATTCAAATCTAAAGACTTATCAAAGACTTCTAGGTATTTAAAAATTTTTCCTTGCTTTTCTCTTTTTGAAAGATTAAGTCCTATGATTCCTGAGCGAGAGGATGCAAAAAGGAAGTAATTAGCTTTCATATCATGCCTGAAAACAAAGCCCTAAATAATACAATGCTCTAGTGTCAACAAAAGGAAATTAACACAAAATGACCAAAAAAAACCTGCTTTATGGCTGAAACTTCAGTAAAAATAACGGAAAAATAATAGCAGTATACAAAGGAGGCCAAGAGCCTCCATGAGTTTTTGGGCAGGCTTTAATAAAAATATCGAAGTCACCCAGTGCACAATTTAGTCAACACTGGGTTACCTTTCAGTGCATCTTAAGGTGCTTGTCCAGTGCAGTAGTTGGAGAAGCAGAGCAAAGGCTTATTTTCCCGGCCCTTTTCCTGATGCCCATTTTGTTGGGGATGAGCCTTCCTGCTCTTCTGCGGTGAGAAGTACTCAGGGCTGTCACCTTCTCTACCAAGGAGGTGCGAAGAAAACTGGAAGGTCACAACTACTTTCAAGTTCTCCTGAGACAAGCAAACCAGCTACCTTACCCCAAAACATCCCACGCCTTACCCACAGGGGTACTGGTACCCTCAGGCAGAACTGCAAACAGGCTCCTTCCCAGAGCCTTCCCCTTCAGGGCAGGAGGGCTCTAGCAAGTGATAGAGGGAGGGAGCAGACAGGAAAGCAAGAGACTCCTGTACTTTCAGCAAGAAAAAATATATTTAGACAAGCATTAGATCAAAATGAGGGGAACCTCTTTAAAGAACAGAAGCCTGCTGCACAAGGGCTCCAAAGCACATCATGAGGTGACTGCCAGACAGACAGATGACTGTATGACAGACATCATTCTTATCATCATCCTTATTATTATTTGGGGGGGGACAGACCCAGACCTAGTGCATCAATCTCAGAGACTCTCCCTGGATATGGGCTGTGTCCCCAGCACTGGGGTGCACATAGGCACTAGCAGGTACATCCCTGGGTGAAGTTCCACGAGGACCAGGAGTCCCCAGCACTTGTGGCAGCTCCAATCCGTTGCCTCATATGCAGAGACAACAGATAGACTGTAAAGCTGGAGAGACACCAGTAAATTGATATGTGTATTTAAAGGTACAGGTATGTAGCCCCCAACAAACCAAAAGCCATCTTCAAGCTTCTGACTATGGGCTACCTGTGCTCTTTGCACCATTGCCCCCCCAGCTCCCAGAAATGGCTTGTAGACAATATTTTCAGCCACCGGAGAGAAAGGAAGAGAGGATGCTGTCCCAGCCTGAGGGACACAGAAGGTTAATAGTTCTGCTCTTCTGTCTCTTATTTTACTTAGATGATTAACTCAGCAAGGCCTGCCCACTTACAAGCCCTGTTAATAAAGCATCTGTAAGCACTGGAACAGACTTGTCCCTTCACAGGCAAGAGTATGAAGTGCCACTACACTAAAACATTTCCTAAAGCAAACAAAAAAGTCCTCTACCAGGCTCTGTGCTTTCAGAACTAAGTCTACAAAGAGACCACACTTTCTCTAATATTATCCAAAACTCGACTGACACAAAAATCAAGTTATGTGTTCTTTGAGCTGATCTCCCCGAAAAGCCTGCTAACGGATTTCTGCCAACAGCTCTGTAGATTAATCCACCTCTGCCCCTGCCTGAGGCAGGCAAATAAAGCCTCACACGAATCAGCAGAGCAAGATGCTGCACTTGGCAGATACCAGAACTGCACATGCTACAAAATACAGCACAGACAAATGCAAAGGTAAGGGGGTTGCAGATTAAAGTACCTTTTTGCTATGTCCTTTTATCTTACAAGGCACTCCAGAAATTAACTCCTAGCACAGAATGTTTTTAATACCATTTAATTTTCAGATTGCAGCTCAGACTATTTTAAAGCAAAAGTACCATAGAAAAATGAGCACTGCCATTCACCTTTGCAAAAGGGTGGAAAATTTATTTAAGATCAATAAAAGCAGGGTTCACTGTAGGTATTAATTTCCATCTTGCAGAATTTATTGACAGCCATATAATTCCTCAACTTCTAGCTGTGCCAGTAGCATAAAGGGAGTAAGAAGCAGCAGCACTCACCCTGGCACACAAAGCAATTGAGCAAGGTCCACGCTACATTGACCTTGCCATCTGGACATGTGGCAAGCCCAGTGCAGAGGCATTTCCAGCATTATCCTCTATAATCATGTAAAACTGTATTCTGATGAGAGAGACCAAAAATCCCATGCTCCAAAGATCCAGCTGATAACAGCAATCAATCAACTTGCCTTTATGGATGTCAGATCACACACTCACAGTGATGCCCATGTTATTGCTCCACAAACATGAAGAAATTATCACACTTTCTGCATGAAGATATTTCGCAATCCACCAGTCCTCCGGAGAGACAGAAAAGCAGCAGTTAAGAAGCTGATCCTGTGTCCCCAGTGAAAAACAGAAAGGACCTTGTTGGGGGCTGCTGTATGTGCGGGATTAGGCCTGAATGATTTGCAAAGGCTTTGCAATGAATTGGTTGCTGAGCTAAGAATAGAAGCTGGGAATCCTGGTTCATAGTGCTGTAGTCGCTACACAACCCCTGCCTTCTCCCAAACAGGGCACTTAGGCACACAGCTGGACTTGGATATATCAAGAGGACACAGGCCCCTTATGAGGCTTCTCTCAGGAATCTTCCCCTAGCTACATTGCAACAGCCCTGTGCTGAAAACTATGAAATGGCTGTAGCTTCAGTATCACACACCAGTATTATCAGCCTTCTTCCTTATGCCAGGAATTCTGCAGAAATTTGCTTTCTGCAGACTAAAGAGAAAGAAGAATGAAAAAGATGATTGTGTGTGTGAGTGAGAGCAGGGTGGGAGGGAGAGAGAGAGATGAAAGGCTTTGTCATTACACAGTTTAACCGTCTGAAAAAAACCGATTTGGTAATTCCTGTATCAAGCCTGTAACTTCAGTGTAAGTTTTCTCATGGCATTGATCCTGCCCACTGTCCTACCACATATACTGCAACAGTTTCTAGCCTGCATTCCAGTCTCTTGCACAGTATCTGCCCCAAGAACATCAGCTGCATCAGTCAACTCCACCGCTTCAGCAGCAAAGGTTTTAGCCAGCTGAGCACAAGAGGCATTTCTTCAAAACAGCACATTTTGGGAAGAACCAAATACCTCCAAGGCCTGAGATACAAAAGATAAAGGACTCAAAATGAGATTCCCCATCAACAAAAATATATACAACCCTCTCTCACACACCCTGACATAACAAGACTTTAAAGGGTTTCAGGGAGCGAGCAGAACAGTTCTGATATGTTGAAACAAGTAAAGTACAACACCAGAAATGAGTGACAACAGATTAAGGGACTGTCAGCACAGAATATGCAAACTATTTCAAAAGCCGTCAAGCCAGAGACAAACTGTCAGTAAAGGGACAAAAATCCTGCTCTGAAAAGGAGTAAACACAATCCCTGAATCCCCAAGCACTCTGGACACTTACTAGGACACAAGGGCAAACCAGGGAACAAATCCTGCTATGAGTCCACAGAGAAGAAGTCTGTGCATCTTTTCTAAGCAGAAGAAACTGTTTTCATGAAGGATGTAATTTATTTAAGGACCAACAATCCAGATCAAGAAAAACAGGTTAATTATGAAAGAAAACGACTAAGGGACATTATGGCATTTAGAGAAAGCCAGCAATGAACCAGTTAACCAGAATATCAGATAATTCCACTGAAGCCAGTCTCCCACAAAGACACTTCCCAGTTCTGGATGCAGCCACTACATTTACTAGTTTGGTGCCATGTAACTATACGACACTGATTTTCTATATGGCACCAAGAAGGACATGTGCTTCCAGTCTGTCATCTGCAGAATGGGGAGGCTGCATACATTTTGGGAGGAGGCGCCATGTGGCCATACAAATGCATGGGTAAAAATAGTAAAAAGGACATTATAGAGCTTGTTGCTTCAAATCTGTCAGCGTACCAGCCTGGACTGAAGTCTACGACTAGTTTAATAGCAATGTTATATGTAGTGAAGGTACGCAGGCCAAGGTGTAGCAGTTCTTACAGATTTCCTGGGAAGCTCCAGTGCTTCCCAGTGCTTCACACTCTCAGCAGGGAAGAATGTTACCTTCACGGAAATCAGCTCACACAATGTCAAGGTATTTTATTTGTGCTGAGATGAATGAATGATGGGAAGAGAGGAAGAAAATCTTTTAGATGAAATCACAGGCAAACTTTCACCACAACAGAAATCCAACAGCATGTTAAGGTTTTCAAGCCAGTCACTGCTGACCTGTCCAAAAAAATGCTGAAGCATAGTTTACTGGATTTCTGTAAAATAAGCTTCAGCTTAATGTGAGGCTGCAGTAAGGAAAGCTACAACTGCTGCAAAGTTTCAGCTGGTGCATGAGGCTTCATTCGGAAGCTGTGCATCTTCTACTTTAAAAACTAAATATAAAGGTACTGGCAAAACAAAGTAACACTGAAATCTATCAACAGATATGAAAATGTCTGTCCGTTCCAACTACATTAATGTCAATGTGGCCACCGCTTGTGATCGAATAAAGATTTCTCCTGTTACACAGGCTTAACTTGCTCATTGTCTATCAAAAACCATTCAGGGTTGGGCCATGCTCCAGCTTCTTCCTTGCCTGAGATTTCCTCGTTGCCTGGATTGCAATAAGCCTGTATCACTGCCAGCTGTAATACAACCATACAAGCTACCTGAAAAAAGGACAAAACTAGGCTCCAAAATGAGCCAAGACTCAACAACTTTATCTTCACCAAATCCCTGCCTCCAAAATGAGGCAAAGATTTGGTGAAGATAAAGTGGTTGGATGATTTTACCACAATTATTTCAGCAGTACCAAACTTCAGACTTTCCTGCCCTAAACAAAGGCAGTGTAATGAGGTCAGCACTATTGTCACATGTACCCAAGGGATCGATCTCTTCACCTGTGCTTACAGAAGAGAAGTCTAGAGAAGGTGTTTCCCTCAATTTCACAATAAAACAACAACAAAAAAGACAACACAAACCCAAAACTAACATGCAAGTTTTCCTAGACCCTTGATTTAGCCTTACACCTTTTCCTCCTCGCATCCTCCCTCTCCCAGCACAGCAGCCCACTACTGCCAAGCAGCCAGAGAGCTGTTCTGAGGCATCACAGGCTATTCTCAGTGCGAGACATCACAGCTTGCTCCTGTGACGCACTGACAGCTGTAAACAAAACACTGATGAAAAAGCCTACTGAGGGTGCAGACCCACAGTTAAACAGAAATAAAAAAAATTCTCTTTGGCCAGACTCCCAGGGCAAAGGTAGTCCTGTGCCAGTTACACTCTTAACCAGCATTTTCATGCCCAAGGAGCAAAATAATTTCTTCTTAAACCTCTCCATCAAGAGCCTGGTGAATAGCTGTTCTTTGAAATGATGGCACGGAGCCACCATGGATTTTTTTCTTCAACAAATCAGCATTGAACAGAATCTCACAGCCACAGAGGCAGCAATAAAAGGGTCAGAGGTAACAGAGCAAGGCTTAGGCAACCATCATACTGAGTATCAGCATCTTCACACTCACACTTCACAACAAACAACAGCATCAAACCATGGTGGAGTTGCCTTGCAACAGGACGGGAATACTGTAAACATCAGTTAGCCAGGAGAAAAAAGGGATGGGACAGCCTTGGCAAAATAGAAGTTTAAGTAGCAGAAACCACACAAATGAGTCTAGAATGTGATGTTTGAGAAAGAACCATCAGCAATCCTGTCACCTGCTGAGTTTCCCAAGCTGAGAAACCAACAACAAAATGCCATGTTGCTTCCAATCTGCTCATCTAGATCCAGATGTTTTGTCCTCCTTGTACAGGACTTTCAGCATTCACACAATTCACCACAAAAAATCAAGACCTGGCTTTAATATAACATAAATTAATCCAAAGATCTTAATGCATTGTACACACAGCGTTGTTTACAGAAACCTCAAGCGTACTGATGTCCAATTTGCATGAACAGGGTTTTGCAGAAACACTCCCTCTCACATGAATCTTTCAGCCCAGGCTTTAACTTGCCAACATCAACACAGAGACTAACTTGTTGACTTTGCCAGGCATAGAACTGGGTTATCAGGGCATCCCTCGGAGATTTGTAACAAAATCATTGGCTTGTATATTGACATTTCCCCTCTTGCATCTGTAGACCTGGTAAAGACAGACATACCTCTCGCAAGAAAAAAGCTCTGGTCAAGCATAACTACCAAGTCAGATATATTTCAAAACACACAGTAAGGCAAATCATTGCACAGTGGTTGTCCTGTATTAAAGAGCACACTGACATTGTTTAATAGGAGGTTTCAGGCTTTCTAATTCTATTCTATTCTATGTTTCCATCCGGCAATGCCCTTCAACTTTGTACAATGTAAAATACAGTGAACTGGTAAAACTTTGGAGTTTGGGCTGAACATCATTTGTTGGCCCTACAACAAATACAGCCAATAAAACAGGACAACTTGCAGCAGGGAACTATCTGAACAATTGTTTTCGAAGAAAGATGGCAAACTGCTGGAGAAGTGGGAAATATTCCCACGGAAAAGAGAAAGTCACACTGTAAACTTCAGGTATTTCCTTATTTTGACATTTGATCTTGAGGACAAGACATACTTCGCATTTTTCTGACCTCTTGCTGACAGAAGTAGCATTTGAAGCATATGCAAAGGCAAGTGTCTGTAGAGACTGCCATTTTATAACAACCTGATCTTTTCTGTTTATTAGCAGAGGCTAGACATAAATTTTTCAATACAATATGCAAAGATCTATATAATTTGAGCCAGAACAATATTGCTACAATTGACAAGAACAGGTGTGGCCAAACGTTTTCTCATGCAGTTCAGAAATACTACAGTCAGACAGCATCTTCTCAAAACATAACACAAGATGACACTTCATCAGACAATGCAGATGTGCCGGCAATAAATCTTGCAGCATAAGGCTCCTTCCTATTTTAATTCTGGTCATCACTGATCAAGAGATACAATTGTCTTTCTCAAGACAGACACAGGAGAGATGAAACCAAAGCAAACAACTGAAAAGACAGAAAAACGCTCCAGGTTTCATTTAACTCCTGGTGTACTTGTTCTGGTATAATGAAAATAGCCCACCCCGCAGTTTGCATTCAGCTGCCTGCACTATTCAGGACAGCAAGGAGGCCTGTTTCAGATGGTCACATCCATCTTTTCCCCCCCTCTTTCAACTGACTCACCATTTCAGTCCTAAGCATGGAACAAGTCAGAGATCTGCCCCCATGACTTGCATGTTGGCGCGCCCCTGACCACAGTAAGGTGTCCTCACAGGTTTGGTACTTTGCGCTATTCTAGGATCTTTCATCTCAATGTCTGCAAGCGAAGCTGTGGCCACTTTCCATCAGAAAAAACTCTACAAGGCTCCTTCAGTGCCAGCAGCTCAGAGCTCACAAATAACTCTTTGACAAGAAGCCAGAACACATTCAGCATGGATATACGGCCTACTAGGATCAAGACTCAAACCAGCTTGCTTCTCTGTCTTGCTCTTCCACAACTCCCTGCATGCCTCCGGGTACATCACTCAATCTTTCTGTGCCTAAATTCCACATTTATATAAGAAGGATAATCATTCTTCATGACTACAGAGGACAATTGTCAGGCTACACTTACTAGTGATTGACAGGAGCCCAGGTACTACAGAGAAGTACCACAAAAAAAAAAATCACCCTCCAGCCCCAAATGCTTTAGGAAAAACAAATGTTCCTTAAAAGGCAGGTTTCAGATTCAGTTACCTAGCAGTTATGACAAAAACCCGGCAATTTAACAAAGACTCTATTGATCTAAAAAAATTCCAACACAATTTGACAACGCCCTTTCAACTCAACATTTAAAACAACTAGAAGCACAATTACATATGACAAAGATAATGACAAAACAAGAAAACAAAAAAGGTGGGCAATATTGTTCCTCCTAGCTTAAAAAAATATAAATTACAGTGCACTCAGTTTGCCCATTTAATAGGTGATGTGACAGGTCATCTCGGGACAATTTGAGAACAGAATGATTAGCAGTGTATGATGACAGTGATCACTAGCTGGTTCCTGGAGAGCTGGTAAGTTATTAAGCTAAACAATGCATTGCTATTATGAGCAAGTCAGTGCACTAACTGTAATTTCCTTGAAAGCGGAGCAGTACATGATTATACTTGTCCACTCAGGCTGCCTGCTGGCAGCTCTGTATTCTGCTATTGTTGTGAGCTGTACAGTCTTCTTGTGCCCAAGATACAGCCACAGGAAAATGTATTCTTCATATTCAGCCTTCATCATAGCAGTTGTCGTCTGAAGGATACTGGGAAGAGAGACATGCTCTATTCTGAAGCACAGCTATCAGAACTCCTAAAAACGTGGTAGCAGGAGCTACCTCTCATTTCTAGCTGAGGCAATTTCCATTTCCAGAGTGCTCTGACTTTGGATGTACATATAGATGTGTGTTCATGTGTATTAAAAAGCCACACATACATATGAGTACATTCCTGGTGGTCTTCTTCATGACTCTCAGGAAGACTGCCGTTAGTACTGGAAGCTCGAATGGACGTCTTCCAACTCACATTGCTCTGTCAAGGTACAAGGAGAGACAACAGAGCACACCTCCATTAATGAATCCAAATCTAGGAAGAAAAAAAGGTAAAAGAAAAAGAAAGCAGCAGCTGGATGACAAGGACTTCAAAGTGGTTAATAAACATAGGGACTGAAACCATGACTTTCATCTAGTGGAATGATGATCATTTGGTACTACTACCAAAAAGTAGTAGTTCTAGTGGTGAACACTATGCAGGACCTGAAAAACAAGAGTCAGGTCCTACTGCAGACCTGCTGTGTGAGACGGGTAAGGTACTCGCCTCCCTACATGCCTCAGTTTCTCCCTCTGCAAAGCAAGTGAGCAGCATCTGCCCAGCTCCCAGAGGCACAACCTGCACAGGCTGTACCAGCTGCTGCCAGAGCACACGGGGCCTGGGACTGCTGGAGACATGGAGCCAAGACAGCCCATAGCCCACCTGGTTATGTGGAGAGGAAAGAACAAAGAGACTCTCCTGATTCCTTACACTAATTCTCAGAAATAAAACTTCACTCTTGCCTGCATGAGCAGCCACACTAAACCTTCCCCTCCATTTCATTTTTACCTTGCCTCTGTCCTGACTGTCGCCAGCTAGTCCGATCAGGAGGCAAAATTTTTAAAATCCTTAAATGTCGCCCCATCGGACAACAACAGCCATTTTGGAGTGTAAGCCTCATTGGCTTCCAATGAGCCTTGGGGTACCCAAGTGCTTTAAGTCAGGTTTTTTTAATGGGACTTAGGTGATTCTGAAAATATTATCATGTACCTCACATTAGACGTGATATAAAGTGAGAATTAAATGTGAAGAAAACCTAACACTGAGAACATCTGACAAGTGCTTAAAAGGTAGGTCCTAATAAATTTCAAACTTCATTTTATATAAGACTCATTTAAGGAACACAATGAAATTCTTCCATTGTCCTTCTCTCTGTGCTGATCCTGCAAGGATATATAATCAGTAATATGTTTAAACAGGCCAAGTAAAACTTACCACTCTATTCTGAATCCAAGACCTGTTCTATTCCTGCCACTGAATTTTTTCAAACCCAAGTAAAAGAGAGAAACCCTTACCGTAAAAATACAAAATAAGAAAATGTAAAATATTCAAAGTGTGATACTAGTAATGCATATAGGAAAAGCCTGCTCTATAGTTTTGAAGAAAGGTTTAACAACATTGCTATTCATACACTTCATACCTTTACGAATAAATTATTTCTCTCCCTACAACAAGATCTAATTATCTGACCATTTATTCTCCTGGGCAGTAAAGAAAGGTTAATAAGTCAATCATTTCCACTCCAACTCCAAATTAACCATCCCTGTGCCATAAACATAAACAAAATGATTCGGCTTCAAAGTGTAGGTTTCTGTTTCGTTGGTTTTTTATTTTTTTCCTCCTGAACTTGAAACACACTCAGCAAGTTAACAGCAACTTCCATAATGCTGGAGATGGGAACTGTTGACTCAAGAACAGGAATTTAATCAACTGCTTTGCTATGACCCTCCCAGTACACCCCCAGTCATGCAGCAAACGAAGACTGCACCTAAAAATAGGGCCATTAACTGTTACAAGTAGTGTGGCCATCCAGAAATCTGTAAGAAAAACACATGGTTATGGCAGCAGGAAAATTCAAAGAGAAACAGCAACACCTTGCCATGGAAGGCCATCAAACACAGACTAACAGCCAAGGATGCACCAGCTGAAAGCCTCAGTGATATACTATAAACATGGAAGAAAGTTAATTTCAAGCATATGCTCATGTACACCTCAAAAGAAAACAAACCTTATAGGAAGCATATAACATACACATGCACATACTATTTATCACTTCTGACTTTGTTCCTCCTTTCTTCTCCCCACCAGTCATTATCACCTTTATGAGATATCCATTCAAAATACACTGCTTCCTAAGATCATTAAAAGCCACTAGATAACTATATTGTTTTGGGACTACTTCATATTTAAATCATTGCCTTAGATTACAATTCAACCACCATCTGAATGAACAAAGCCATTCATATGGGTACAGAACACACAAAGCCTTTTCAGATTAGTCATTCCGGCGGAGGGGGGGGGCGGGGTGGGTGCTGACTTAACACTCTCGTGCAAACAAGAAGTACTTCTGGCCTGTCACAGCGTAAGACCTACCAGGGCATAGCTCAGCGATTCCATGCAAACCTTTCCCTTCTAAACTTACCCTTCCTCAGACACAAGGTTTTCCCTACACAGACACAGAGCACTCGTCCTGGGATCAAGCCTTAACAGTCCCCAGAACACAGCACCGTGAGGGGTAACAAAGCCGACAACATGACTGTAGGTACAGGAATTGGAAGAACCATTTAGAAATGCTTGCAGTAACCTGATACCCATAGGAAGAGTACAGAGCTTCCCTACGGCATGGTTTCATCACATGACCACTATTACAGTGGGATTTCAGAAACTGCACAATAACCAAATCACAACTTTTACTGAAGGGCATGCACCACATAATACTGCACATTAAAGTCAAACCAAGTCACATTTGGACTTCATGCCATCCTAGTACTTTCCCTTACTTGCGTCAAGGACATGAATAAAACTTCTGTGTAGAGGACTTCGGTAGAAGTAGCTTCATTAGTCTTGTACATCTATCTCATCATCATGGCCAGGCTCTAACACCATTACAAATTGGAATTAAGCTGTCTGCACCGGCCCAGAAGTGAGTACATGCCCTTTCCCAAGGCAAGCTTCGCTCTTATCCAGCTAAGGAATTTTTTGGGTTCTAGTTTGTTTCAGCTAGTTTTTCAGTTTACAGCCAATACACAGTTTCACCTGAAATACTCACAGAGCAACATAAAGGACCAATGAACTACTGCAGTAAACAGTCTTTGTCCATACCAACAGTTCTCTCCATAACCGAGAGGTTGTACAGTCTCACTCAAGTTCAAAAAACACGTTGTCATGTTTAAATGAGACATTAAATTACACATTATAATGCTATGTGGAAAGTAATGCCAAATGGAGCAGAGCATCAAAATGTCAATGAGTTCAACAAGATGTTAACACAGCAGAGAGCAAAGCTCCATGCATGGCTTTAAGCACAAGATCCCAGTGGACAAAACCCTGAGCAACCTGCTCTAGACTCTGCCTTGAGCTGGGAGGTTGGGCTACATGATCTTCAGAGATCCTACTCGACCTCATCCATTCTGTGAAGATTTGCTCTTTCCTACTTTTGTGACAATGTACCAGGCATGGACAAAGTGCACAAAAAGGTTAAGGCTCCACTATGGCATTAACCATCAGTCCCACATGAGGCTCCCAGGCCATGAGCCACCCATGCTCATTCACAAGGCCAACTCTGGGCTTTGTCACTTAGCTTCCTCTTCCTCTCCCCCCCATTAAAACCACAAAGTCTGCTCTGATCAAGCTGAATTCTTGCTCACTTTTCTGTGCTTAGCCAGCATCACACTTGTCTAGCAAAGAAAGTGGTTCCTGGCAGTCACCAAAATACCGTTACACCTGCATGCCAGGAATACTGAAAAGAAAGCAACCATTGAAAAAAGAAAAAACAGACTCCACTAAAAATGATGATCTATTTTTTAAGAATCTGACTGTTTCGCAAACCTGCACATACTATTCCTTACCTAGCCTTCAATGCAGGTTACTCAGATCCATTTCATTTTCCAGAACAATGTATTAATTTCACCTGCACAGAAATTGCCATAACCTGTCTCCACTGCTGGGTTTTGCCTGAAGAAAGATCTCTTGACAAAAATAATCTATGTCAATTTGTGACCCCTTAGTTTGTGCAAGGAAACTATTGCAAAGCACATAGACCAACTGCTCAGCACAGAAAACCATTCACTAACTAGTTTAAGACCTACAGTAAGCTCAGGAGAGACCAAGCCACAAGCATGTGCTTTTACACTTTGCTGGCTCAGCAGACACAAACAAGAAATGCACATTAAAACTTTACTTGGCTTACAAAAATGCCAAATGGGTAAATAACATGCTACTCAAAACACATCTCACTATATCATCAACTGTCCTAAATCTATCCCCACAGCAGTGAAAGGTCAATTCCAACATTGCCCTTTTGCAACCAAATAGTTTGAGTGTGAAAACAATTAAGAGCACCATTTTATTTTAACATTAGCTCATCTAATATAAGAATATCTAAAATCCAAAAATTTTTGGACTGATGGCATCCTAGGTGTAAATAAGATAATTTAAACAACACTTATAAAAAGATATTTGCTGCTGAAACTCCAAAGCAAATGAAACAAGTCAACGGAGGAGAAACCAGTGACAAAGCCACTGGAACCAGTCCACTTATGCAATACACCAGATTTTGACAGCAATAGCATCTTCTGCAAGATGGGAGAGTATTTTCCTTATTTGAAACTACTCAGTTTAGTTCAAAATAATCACTGATTCGTTCCAGGTTGAGAAACAAATTAGGAACTGAAAAAGCAAGTAAACTTGGGTTTTCTTCTTCCAGTCTGCAAACAAGAAGTAGGTGTGGGAGTCTGAGACGTCCCTGTTCCAATGCCTTGCCAAGCACAGTCTCAAGGCACCACCAGCTTCATTTGTTTAGTACAGGTCACATTACACTGCTTAGTTATAAACACAAAACAGGCAGAGATTTTTTTCCCTAAATACTTGGCACATTTAATATTGTGTAGTAGTTTAAAAGGAGCAAATGAAAATGTTTGTTTTCCATGTTATAACCAAGCTTCAATTTCCACCCAAAAGCAGCTTGAAAAAGATCACAACTCAAAGACTAATCATGTGGTAAGTCATCCATCACTTTCAAAAAAGCATAAAAATAAAGACTAAGAAAATCTATGTAAATGTATACAGTTGCTTAGATGGATACAGAGTATATCCTTCTCATTATTAAGAGCTACTTTTTTTTCCTTCCTCCCAAGACTGCATCTATATGCAATTGAGTACCTTAGAGGTTATCAACAGAGAAGAGTCAATCTTTCTTTGGGAAAAGAAATAAAAGCTACAAATGTTAAGCAAGATTAACATGGGTCATTTCAATCGAGGTCTCAGACTTGCCAACTTCAACCAACTCACCCTGTAAAACATGATACATGTGTGGCATAAGAAAGGGTCAAATGCCAACCTTTTAACCACAGAACTAGGATAAATATTCAGGTATTACTAAAAACCAGTGCATATCACCACCCAAATTCTCTGCACATAACAGTTCTAAAAAGCCTGAACAGAAAAAGACAGGGAGAGTCACACCTATGTTTTAACTGTTCCACCCATGTCAAAACTTGTAAATTTTCCTCTCTCAGCTTTAGAAATTCCCCCAGTATCAACTTTTTAAATTCATCTATTTGAATACTTTGCATAAGACTTAAAGGTTGCATTTTACTCTTAAACAGCCACACCTCATAGCATCTCTAGTATTCTCTGTAACAAGGACACTAAAACTTTGCAGGCAAAGAAAATTAACTTTTCCTTTACAGTTACATCTTCGTCAAATACACATTCACACTTACTAGAAGGTTTGGTTCCTACTTTATAAACAATTTGTATTGAAAGAATTTGGATCAAGAACAGCTTACCACCAATGACAGCCCACGTCTCCCTACAACTACTGGCCAGTAAGTAGCAAAATATCTTTAAAACCTTTATTCCACCATGCTAACAACATTTAAATGGACCACAAAGGTCTGAAAAAAATCACTTTGCCTACCCAGGCATCCCCACAAAATCACCCCCAAAGGATTAACAAATGGTTTTCTGCCACCAAGCAAACTTGCCACTTCTCTATTCCATGTGCCAACTGTCCTAAATAGCAGCTTTGGTACCTCAGCATTACTGCTGGAAGCTTCCCAAAGCAGGCTGCAGGTCAGAAGTAGGCTTTTTATTTTAATCTGAAGTAAACCACATTTAACAGACCAAAGTAAGGTTGTTCTGGTTGGTGAGGAAGTTTAGGCATTCACTGCTTTTCTTTGGATGTGAAAATAAAACTTTATCAACCAGTTCAAAACGTTTATTATACATCACCCCACAAAAATGAGATCAGATTCTCTGTTTCCATGGTCAGCACAGTAAAACTTTGTGCAGAATGTCTGGAACTAACACAGGATTGTACAGTCACGAAACGAGCATAACGACTCTTAATTTCTTTTGTCCCATAATAAAACATTTTTGTCTGTTGTTTTCTCTCTTAACAAATATATCTTACAGTTAGCTACACAAAACCAAGCTGATCTAGGGGAGAAGAAGAGATCTTTCTACTTTGAAATGATAACTGTAGCTTACAGGCTTTGCTCGGTTGATTCCGAACTATAAAGAATGGACTTATTTCCTCACATTCCTGTTGTATAATTCTTCCTTTACCAGCCTTCAGCTACCAGCAGATCAGAGCTGGAGTTTACCTTGGAGTTGGCAGTAAACAAAAGAACAAATCTGCACTGTTTCCTCTAAAAAAAGAAATTGCAGCCCTTGTCCAAATATATTAAAACTCTGAAACACGCAGAACAATTAAGAAGTTGTGTGTTGGATAAATGAGGTAGTGTGCTCAACAGATTAAAAAAAAAGAGAATTAAGTGGAATGATTTACATATTTATAGAGCACAAATAAGGCATTGCCAAACAGTTCACCCATCAGACGGAGCCTAATTTAAGTTTAACTTGGTGGAGGAGCAGCCTATGGATTCAAACTATTGTGTTAATTGAACAACTCAGCAGTTGCTTCTCAATGACAAATGCACAATACTCATACTTTCCCTTAGCAGACCTACATTGGCTATACTGCTGAAGCAAGAGTACCTACCCAGCTTGCAGGAGGAGACATCTAATAACTAATAAAAGTAATTTTTTAATTTAAATATTGACTTTAATCTCAAACTAATAAACAAATATTCAGCTGAAGTGATCTTTAATGAGTTACGTGATAATTTTTTTCCCCTCTTTTTTATTTCTCAACTCAAGATGAACGGGCACCACTGGTGTTTCTTTTACATTACTGATGCTGTACCTTATCCACAGAACATGCATCTCATCTATGTGACAGCTCTGCCAATGGACTGAAACAGCTTACCATGGGAAATAAGGACAACCATCCATCCCACTACAAACAACAGGCAGTTATTTATTTTAAAAGTACAATATCTAAATCAACATTTCTCCACCGCTTAGTGCTCCCCAGCATTACAGTGTCGGTTTTGATCCAGTACGTCTGGTCTACCTTTTGAATCTCATTTAGTTTCTAAGCACTCCTGTCAGCTTCTGACATGGCATCAGCCTCAGCCTCATGGGACCACATGGTAGGTTAAGGACTTAGATGACAGACCTGTCAGGCAAAAAAGACAAAATCAGGCAGTGCCCATTGGTCACCCGTGTGCCAGAAGCAGAAAAGAAAGGGAAATTATAACAACATTTGTAGATAAACAAGAAACCTGTTCTTCCCAAGGTTTAACCCGTTAAAACACTGCAGCATCTGAAACACCCTTGCACATAAATTGATGACATACACAATTAAAGAGCTTATGTCCTTTCTTAGCCCAAACAAGAAACTTCTATTCTCTCTCCTTCTCAGTTAGCTGATTCTTACTACCTCTACTCATTCTGAACATCCACCATCAAGTTCAGCACCACACATGCACACGGTGACACAAGCAAGGCAGCAAAGTGCTCTGGGGAAGGGCAGGCAGGCTTGAAGCCATGAGACTTCCCATACTCCAGCCTCCTGTGGTGTCTGGACATCAGCACTCAGTCCTTCTGTAACAGACAGTCACCAAATCAGACTGAAAAAGAAGTCCCCAAATCTCAGATAACACACACACATACACCCCCAAAAAAGAAAATAAAATATTCAAGACATTTGGGAGTCTGCCACACCAAAAGAAAACAGCTGTTTTAGATGAGTAGACGCTGTCTTATAACTGGTAAAAGCCTTTACTCAATCTTCCTTGGATGCACAGGATGGCAGAAGCCACATAAAAAAAAAAAAAAAAGGTTTAACTACAGGAGTTGCCTTTGCCAGATAACCATGCAGTGTTGCAGACCGATCTGTATCTTATACAAGGGCATAAAAGACACGTTTCTCTGAGTTCATACCAAAGGAAACAGGCTACTGATCTCCTGAGTGTCTTTAAATGATGCATGGATACATTTTAAGCACTTGTTTGTCCTATTATTTTCTGAAATCCAAAACAGACCTTTTATTACAGTATCTCCAATTTCAGGACACCTAGACAGTAAACAAGTGATCAGGGAATGAGAAACACTTATATTAATAGCAACAGCACACTATTCATAAGTAGAGGTGTCAATTACTACTAAGCAAAAGGGACAGATTACCAAAAATACCACCACAAACTTTAAAACGAGAACCTAGTTCTATGTTTTTCGTTGACAAACTGAAGAAAAAAATTCAACTTACTCCGTACCATTTATCATAGTTTTCACTTCTTGCTACATTTTTAGTAGAATGAATATTTTTAAGCACCTCTCCACACTAAGAATACCTCCTGCCTCTGAACATCCCATGGCAGAGGTGAGTGACAAGCAGAACTGAGGCTGGGGCAGAGCCCAGCCTGGCTCCTCCAGCTTCTCTGGGAAGCATCTCACTCGCATGGCCAGCCATCTGTATTTAGTGCCAAACCTGCAAGCTTGCAAAGTAATTCTGCTTCAAGTCACCAATATTCACAAACTGTACCTTCAGAAGAAGATCCAAGCATCTTGAAAAAGAACCAAGAGTGACAGATGCTTTTGGAATAGCCTTAGAAACTTCTGTGACCAAGATCTCATCCTTTACACATACAGTTCCTTCTCTTCAGTGTGCTGAAATAATGACCACCTCAAACCAGAGTAACAAAAAATCCTCAGAGATTATTAGTTTGTGATGCCAGACACATGACCTACAATTACTTTAACCACCCAGCCCTGTGAACAAACTAACTGCTCTGCTTCATTCTGTTTATAGCTTAACAGCATTACAATTTAAATAATACACCTTTTTCCCTCAACTACTTTTATTTCACTGTTTACCACCAAATCTTTATATGAGGTACTGGAATAGACAGGAAAGGCTACTTTTTAACTCACTTACTCCAGATGTTCAGGGGTCTACCAAAGTGTTACCCAGAAATAACGCTAATTACATCATATAAATACAGTGCTTGGAAGAACCCTGACCCCACTTTATCCTCCTGCACTCTCCATATACTTTTATATACACTTAAAAGACAAGGTCAGGCTCACCTTCCTTCTCCCTATTGCATGCACTAGTGGCTCACTGCAAACATCATCGCAGGCTGTCCTTCCCCTCCATTCAGATTTAATTCCTACGCACTAAAAAGAGATGCAGTCAAATAATATTTTGCAATTAGGGGGAAAAAAAAATCAAGACAGGAACATAGCAACACATTAGTATGTCTATCAAGTCTTCAAGCAGGTTGCTTGTGTCTCATGTCCCAACAACAGCACAAGACAGTTTAACTCTGACCAAGGAAGCGAAGGCAGTTTTGATGTGAGGGAAGCCGCCGGCTCTGCAGCACACAGGCTGAAGGTGGGAGTTCCCAGGTGAGCACAGTTCTTCATCCCAGAGAACTAACATTTACAGAGGCATGTGCAAAAGAAATCGGATGCAATGGTGAAGCCACACACAGTTGTTATATTTACATACCTCAACACATCACACACCTGCGGAATAGGTAAAAATCCTCAAGTCAAACACAGACACAGAGTCCCAGACTATTCTGAGTTGAAAGGGACCCACAGGGATCATTGAGTCCAAATCTTAAGTGAATGGCCTGTATGGGGATTGAACTCATGACCCTGGCACTATTAGCAACACGCTCTAACTAACACAAAGTAAAACACAGAACGATGATGAGAGCAACAGCAAAAAGATTAGACACATGCAAATCTTCAGCAGGCAACTAAAAATGACATGGATCTGCTCCTCCACTGGGGTACCTGGCAGAGCCTGTTGGAATCAGCAGGTCTGCACTGACACAAGCAGAGCACCAAGAGCACAGTGCTCAGTGTAACTGTTCAGGAGTTCCACTGTTATTTATTCCTGAAGTACCTCTCTTAATGTAACTTTGCATAAAAAACGTCATGCCTAACACAGTTATGATTAACAGTGTTTTTCTTTCAGCTCAGTTCAGCTTGCTGTTTTATTCACTACTGGTCTCACCTCTTCACCTTGTTAACTGCTGTCCCGGCCATCGGAATAGTTTTAAAATTGCTGTTCTTTGTTAAAAAAAAAAAATACTGTTATTGTAACAGAAGCTAAATTAAAACACTCATGTCATGAACAAGGGCAGACTGAGAGTGGCAAAACGCCAAATAAAGAAGGAGATTTGTTACTTTTTCTTCCCAAGAAGACTAAGAAAAACATAAAAGAGACCCTCCAAATCACTTCTCACAGGAGACTGTGTAAAAACCCTAGTTTTTTGCACAACCAACATAAGAATATTGATGATGTCACTGCCACCCCTTTGGATCACAAATCATTATTTCTTACTGGCAGCCTTACAGCACCGGTAAAAACTCCGTTTAAGGTCTCACTAGGAAAAATGCAAGTGGCGTAAGTAACTGGCGTCTTTGCTATCTCATCGGAAAAGGTTAGCAGGGATGATGGCCACCTTCCCCTTTCATCCCCTAACAAGTCCTTTGCAGATGGGATGGTCATAGGAAGGGAGATCCCTGTAAAAAGTTGTCTCCTGGGCATATTCACTATTTAAAGGAGGAGGGAAAAGAAACAGTGGGATCATAAATTTATGGAGCTACATCTCCCAGGGATCCTCACCTTTCTCATACACATGGTGTTCATCAGAGAGATCTGTGGGACAGGGACCTTGTTTGCCTCAGGGTAGGCAAAAGCACAAGGGAAAAAGCAAGGTTTCAGTGCTGTCAGTTGTCTTAAGAATGACACAAACAAGCTTCCCCTTCCCTCCCCTGCATCTCTACTGTCTGCAAAAATAATAAAACAAACAAAAGGGAAATAAATAGAGGCTTCCTGTGCCAACAAACCTTTACACAAACATTTACTGTTCCTGATCAGTAAGATTCCATGAAAGCTAAGGAAAAAATTGGTACTCACAGTGTATATGGAAAGGGACGGACACCTCAGCAACCAGAGACAATATGAAACTGTCAACTCCTGCACCCAAATGCAGGAGAAGGTATCACATGCCAAAGGGGTTATCTTACTGCCCTGATCCTTTCACAGCTCTCTAACATTGAAGATGTGAAATGCAGTGTGAAACAAAGACAACAGGACCATCCCTGAAGTTTAAAAAAGAAAAATAAAAGATAATAATAACAATATCCAAAAGAAACAACCCCTAAAACTCCAGTCTATGCATTAGGAGTGACAGATTTAAAGACTTCACTGTTGATGCTAACATTTTAAGCATGGGAGGTGGAGCAACAAATCCTTCAAAAAAATCAGCAGCAACTTTCAATTATAAAACAACACATTAAAGACTCTTCAGTCATACATTTCTATTTCAATGTCCTGAGGAGTATTCAGGGACAGCAGCAAACAAGGTGCTGGTACAATGCGAACAATGTCAGTGCTGAGCCAAATAGGATGAGCCCCAAATCAGAATAAAATTTCAATGCATCAAGTTTAACTATAAGATAAGGGACTGTGATCAAATTACATCTCAAACAGCTCCATTCATCCATAAGCATTATAACAGAGAGAGGATTGAATTACAGACTGAAATAAAACAATTTAAGAAATAAAAAGTAAATTTATTATCTATTTATTATTTTCCTACAGCCAAAGAAAACTTCCCACCTTCATACGAGAATGCTATTCAAGATGAATGTGGGGAGAAAACTGGAAAAACAAGAAGAATTTGAGTCGTGTTATTAACATTCCCATTTCTTTTTCTGAATAGACCAAAGTCACCAAGCTCAGAGAACATGTAAGAACACTCGATTACAATTCAAATTGTTTCGTGTGACAGGCCTAGCACCTTACATACATTCAATAAACTGACCACACAATTTTGTTTCCTCTCCTTAAAAAAAAAAAATTCTTACAGTGCCTTCTACTACGTTTTTCTTTTTTTTTTTTCTTTTTCCGAAAGCTATAACAATCCATATTACTCAATAACACAATTTTCAAGTGCAAGGCATGCACTGCCCCTCATCCTCCCTCCAATCTGGCAGCGCTGGAAAAGCACATTTTAAACAAACCCGCGTGTGGAGGCTTCGCTCTAAGTGCTGGAAGGAAACCAGGGGAAAAAACCCACAAAACAAAACAAAAACCCTCAGAAAACAGAGCGCGCGAGAGAGAAAAAACCCCCACCACTCTTCCTCCTCCTGCTCGGGCCGCTGCCGTCGCCTTTGTTGTCGGGCCCGGCCGGCCCCCGGCCCCCACCTGTTCCCATCCCCCGGCCCCGGCCCGGCCGGGCGGAGGGCGCCCCACAGCCGGGCTGGGACACCCCCAACTCGAGCGCGGACCCGCACCACCATCTCCCACCCCCGGGATGGTGGGTGTGCGTAGGGAAGACCCAGGTGACCCCAAGACCCCCTGCTCTCCGGAGAGGGGGCGACCCCTTCACGCTGACTCCTCTCAAGGAGGGTGCCCTACCCCACCCCGGCACCCTGCCCCGGCACAAGAATGGTGTCCCCCCACTTCAGCAGCGTGCCCACTTGCAGGAAGGAGGGAAGGAGGGTGTCCCCTACCCCAACACCCTGCCCCCTTGCAAGAAGGGGTGTCCTCCATCCCAGGAGGGGATGCCTTTTTTGTTTGTTTTTTGGGTTTTTTTAAGAAGAGCACCCATCAACCCACCCCCTTTGCAAGAAGGAGGCTGCTCTGCTCACTTGCCAGGCAGATACCCCCACCCAAGCCCCTATGCGGGAAGGAGGGT
>VZRE01010743.1:60658-72933 GCA_013396775.1 Cephalopterus ornatus
CACAGTACTCCAGGTGTGGCCTCACCAGTGCTGAGTACAGGGGCAGAATCACTTCCCTGCTCCTGCTGCCACACTGTTCCTGAGCCACGCCAGGATCCATTGGCCCTCTTGGCCACCTGGGCACACTCTGGCTCATGTTCAGCTTCCTGTCACTCCACACTCCCAGGTCCCTTTCTGCCTGGCTGCTCTCCAGACACTCTGTCCCCAGCCTGTAGAACTGTGTGGAGTTGTTGTCGCTGAAGTGCAGGACCCAACACTTGGTTCTTGTTAAACATCATATAATTGGATTCAGCCCATCCATCCATCCTGTCCACATCCTTCTGCAGAGCCCTCCTACCCTCCAGCAGATTGACACTCCCCCCAACTTTGATGGGACAGTCTGCCCTGCCCCGCCCCAAACCCCACACCTGCCTTCAAGGGGCAGTTTTCACCAGTCACTTAAAAAAAAAAAAAAAGAAAAGAAAAAAGAAAAAAAAAATTAAACATGGGAATCAACCCTTGTAAGTGCCCAGCCAGTTGGGGTGTTAGTTTGGTTTGTTTAATTTTTCTTCACACTTATCGGGAAAAATCTTTCACAACCCAAAAACCAGCAGAAAGGAGAACTTCAGAAGTTTTCGTTAATAGCAAGTAAATACTCAAATATTACCGTTTTCATTCATTCATGTGGCAGATGGGCAGTCCTTGTCCATTTCCCTGGGAAGCAAAAATAAAGTGGAAAACCCCCTCACTTTGCATGAAAGTGTTCCAGAGGTAAAACCGCAGCTGTCAAGAATATAAAACCAGTCTTGTGTGTGTGACAGTTGTAGTGCTGCAAGGGTGAATGGCCTGTTCATCCCAGTTCTTGCCTCGCTCCTCAATACAAGGAGGCTGAATAGAGGTAGGAAGGGATGAGCCTTCAAACTAGCATCCCAGAAATGGGGCTGCTCTGTCACTGGGAGTGTCATGACACCAACTGACTGCAGCCACGCTGTTTGTGAGCACTGCACCCCACTGACACCACACTTACACAGCAATTAAACTCAGTCTTGGGGTGTTTGTAAAGCGGAACTTGGGCTGTAAACCTGATTCGGATTCTGTGCAAGGCTCCCTCTGACTTCAGAGGACACTGATTCTGCCAGGAACACACCGCCACCACCCAGTCACTATGGCCCTTTTCACAGGTAGATCTCAAATAAGCTTTATAAAGATCATTAATAGCAACCCTTCCATTCTGCACAGCGGAAAACTGAGGCACGGGATGTGTCCAAGGGCACAAGATGAGAGCTCAGTTAGCCAAGCCCCCCTCCAAACCATTCCTTTTCCTTATAGAGAAGGAAGAGCTTCTGCAGTTGCAAGTTAAGTTTTTAGGGCCTGTGTTCTTGTTGCAGAAATCCCTTGTCTGGAGACAAGTTTCCAAAACCAGGATTTCCAAGGCCTTTCTGTTCTGTTAATTCCCGTGGGATGGCTGTATTTCTCCCCTGGACACATCTGTTCTTCCTCTGCCTGTGGCCATACATTGAAAGGCTGTCTTAATTTTGTTATATCCCAAGGAAAAAAACCTTGAAATTAGAGGCATTCACATCAATAGTTTGTCAAAATCATTCAGAGGAAATGTAACCAAGATGAAATATCAAATATCTACTTCATTTTTTAGAAGCCTTTAAAAAGCTAGGTTTTTTTCTTTTCCTCACACCACGGTTCAGATGACTCTAGGCATTGCATTTTAGGAAGCTAAAGAGGATTTTTAATCTGCTTCCACCCCCAGTTCAAGGTCTTGGACTTCAAAGCTTTGAATGTATCTGTGCCCAGCTACAAAAAATGCCTGCACCTGCATCTACAAATCACAGAGATATCTGTGTTCCTCTAGGACAATGCAGACCACAGGGTCCAGAAGGAAGCAGCCAGGGACAAAATAAACATGCACCATCTTGGTTGCTGTGAGCTTCCAGAGGAAATCAGACAAATGTAGCCTGAATCACTTTTAGGAACTGCTGCAAAACTTCCCCCTTTTAAGAGAGTTTCCATGATAATCAGGACGCCATTCACAACATCAACTCTTCCCCTTCCCACTTAGAGGAAAATATGTTGTCGCTAAGCAGAGCTTTCTCAACCCAGAGAGGCCAGACACTCCAGGAAGGCCACCAGGGATTATGCTATTACAGTCTAATTACCACAGAAAATGCTTACAATGAAACAATGAGAAACATTAGAACAGACCCAAAGGTAAAATCAGTGCAGACCTTTTGAATAAGCAAATCATCAGAGACTTTGTTCTGCCTTCAGGGTAGGAGAAAAGGGGCCCTGAGTTAGACGTCCGTATTTACTAAAAAAAGAAGAATCTAGCAAACAAGCAAAAAAGAAAAAAAACAAACCCAAACACACAAAATACAAAAGTACTTCTTCATTTCCTAAGTTTACATCTGTAGGTCTCCAAAATTGCAATTTCTTTTCTGGGCCTGTTTAGCTGCTATGATTTTCCAAGTCTTTCAAAGAAGGCCTGAAGGCCTTTGAGCTAGAAACACAGACCTCATGGCTATCGCGAACCTTCACACAGTTGACTGTAGGAAGCATTGGGAAAATATAAAGTCCTACCAACAACCTAATTTTCTACACATGAAAAATATGTCTAGCTCAGCACAGGCAAATTTTTCAAAAGCAGGCAACCTGGCAATTAGCCAAAATACTATTAAGGGCCCCCTCCTTCCGCTGTTATTAGTATTCAGATCTCTCTCTCCTTTGTTGCCAGGTATACTTGGGAGATTCCATGCAGGGAGCAGCCTAGAATGTGTTGTTATTATACATAACACGCTATAATATTTTTTTATTACTGCAATTCCAAGTTTTCCATGTTTTTCCAGCTTGAGAGGACTGACTTGGCGCAGCCCAGACGCAGAGCAGGGACCTGTTATGCAAGATGATATAACTGCACCTTTTCATTTAAACCAAGACCCATTCCCTGCCCACAGCTTTCAGTGTCAGTTAGACAGCACATGCTGGGCAGGCAGAACACAGGAATGGGGGCATCGGACAAGAACAGAGGAAGAGAATTAACAGCTAAACAAACCCCCCCCAGGCCCCTTGAGTCATCTGCTGCCTGGATGGCAAGCAGAGTGCTTACGAGCTGTCATAAGTAGATGAGATTTCTAAGTGCTCTGGGTCAGATAGCAGCCATAACACTAAACAGAATTTGGGTTTTGAAGCCTTGAGGCCAGAGGTGGTGGGGGTTCTCTGGTAGAAGAATACAGACCATACGTGGACTGACAGGCACTTGTCAGATATCTTGGCTTCTGCTCATGATCACAAGGACCTTCCCTCTGGTGAGCAATGCAAGAGCCATCTCCTGCTTGCTCTGGAGCACTGTTTGTCTGGAAGTGAGGTCCTCAGAAGGAATGCAGTGTTTTATGAAAAACTTGAGTTCAAGGAGATGGTCTGCGTTTTTACCTTGAACATTTCTCTCAGTGACATCCAAAGTACGGGTCACCAATAGTCTTCTGATAGGCTCTGCTCTTCTGAGTCTGCATTTTGTCTGAGTGCAAAATTTCTCATAAAGCATACCGAAGTCTACCACCCAAGTGCCTGCATGCAGATTTCTTCCGAACCAAACTGAAACACTCAACCACAATCAGCTTCTGGAAATAGAAATTTAAAATATGAAGAAACCGTTTAGGTGAAAGAAATGTAATTACGCACTGTGACAAACAGGTCATGAAGATCAGCGCTGCACACAGAGGAAAGATAAAGGAGAATTTCTAAATACGTGAGTCATGTTTTATGCAGTTACTCCAAACTACAGCAAGATATTTCAGTATTATTTTATTTAGATGGTGGAAGTTTGTTTTTAAATAATTTGTGGTCTTTTCTGATAGCATAAAAAAGCCCCAAAATACCATATTTAGTTCTCAAAGATGAAGGTACAGTAGTCTTTTCCAGGTGGATTTTAACATGCAGTGTCTATATTTTTGGCAACAAAACCTTATTTTTAAAAATAAATATAATTTAGATTACATTATCTCTCATGATTTGTATGACATTACACTGCTGTAAATCTAACATTGCTTTGCTGTTGGCAGAATTATGCTCCTCTTTCAGAAAGATCTGAAGTTCAGCAGCATCTTGACCTCTGACTAGAGCTTGTAACAGCTTCTAAGATCTAAAATAGGAGATAATAAAGGCCTAATATGAATGATGTAATGGCAATACCCTGGATAAATATGCCCAAGGCAAGATGAATCCAGTGTTGCAGTTGTTTGTACTAGCATTTACTTTTCTTCAGTAGATGGAGCATATGGAGTCCTTAGCACGTCTGTAGCTCTGGTGTGAAGCCAGGGTGAGTGTACATTTCTGGGGTCCCTTTCAGATTCAGTACATAAGGGATACAGCAATCTGTTTCAGCTCCTAAGCTGTGCTTTTGAATGCAGACTCTTTAAAAAGTTTGAGGACCAGAGGTACCTTCAGGTCAGTCACTGATTTTGACCACAAGGAAAGCCACCACATTTCTTAGCCCCCTTAACCAGTTTGCTCTGAGATGAAAGTTACTGAGTAACTATAATTACCCTAGAATTCCTTGCTTAAATTAAACAGGCCTTTTTGACCCAGGCAGGTTAATGCTTCTTTAGACAAACAGGTAAACAAAGGCACAGAAAGGCAGGAAATGAGCCAAGGTCACACCACCAGTCATTATCACTTTGGAAGTACAATTCATAGGCCACTGCTTCATCACAAGACCACTATGGGGTTGTCGAAATCAGACAGGCAGGATGGGTTTACAAGCTGCTTACACTTCAGGGACAATTAGTCTCTTTGGAAAAAAAAATCAGTTCCTGAGGAACAATCACGTGTGATATATTAAAATAAAAATAAAAAAAAAGGGAGGAATAAAGCTCCCCAAATGATAGCTTCTGAGCTTGCTTATGAAAAATTACCCATTTGTTTAATTGAAAAGAGCAATTTATCAGGCTAATTTCCTTCTAGCTACCAGAGACCTTTCAAAACTTGATTGCAGTTAATGTGCCAGTGTTTCAAAGCGTTTTATTCAACTATCAAATACGCTAATGAAGACCTTTAATTTGCTGTTGAAGTATGAAGTGGGCTGAGCAGGTCAGACACTTCATGCTCCCAGGTCAGAAGAGGTGCACATGAAACTCTGCTGTGCAGCAGCTGCTCGGAGAGTCCAAGTCCTGCAAGAGAGCTGGGAGAGGCCACAGCAGTCAAGGGATGTGCAAAGGCAGCTCCCACTGTGCACAAAGCTACATTACCCCTAACCTGAACAGCAGCAGAGAGCTCCAATTAAACATTCACACCCCGGCTTGCAGATGGAGATTATCCAACTAAACACCTTGCTCAGGGAGGACGAAACTTCGCATCTCCCCCACCTGTGTTCTATGCTTTCGTGACATCTAAAAACTACTGTCCTAGAACAGAAAAACATGCGACTCCCAATACTGGGCTAGGGAAAGGAAGCTTTGGTACTTGTAATCAGTGTTATGTAGCGTCAGGATAGAAGGGATGAAATTCCAGGTACTTGGCATGTGTTGCTGGACACAGCAACTTCCACCTGCAGTACTCACCAACCTCGCCAAAACTCAGTATACCAAAGAGTGGCAGGATAGCATTGTCCCCATTTAAGGCAAGAAACATTTGCTCAACTTTATTCAATTCCTTATTCTCTTAGCTAGTGTCTGCCAAAGCTTGTCTCCATCCTTGGAAATTCCATGGCTACAACCACTCCTATGAATCCCTCATTCTCATTTAACACCTAGATGCATTAAGAAGCTGAACCTATGATTTTACTGGAAACATTCAAACTCTGGGAGGTAACATGAGCAAAAGTAGCACACGCGTTGCTGAACCAAAACATATGAGACAGAAGCTGAAAGTTTCCTAGGCAAGATGCTGATCACACTGTTTTGCTGATCAGGTGAGCTACTTAAACCTGTTTGCTGCAATAAGCATTATTGAAACAGACCCAGTCCAGCTCATTAGCTCTACACAATGCCAGGTGAAATGACTGAAGTCATATCCACTCCATGAAGGCTGAAAAGCATTGTTGATACAAAACTGAGACAGCAGGCTCAGGATGTGGGAAGAATGTCTTCACAGCTAATAGGAGGTGTTAAAAATGACCTCAGCTTCTCATTTACTTGGGATACTGAAATAAGCAGCTGAAGAAAATGCTCCCTTCCCCCCACCCCAAGCCTCCTGAAGATCAACACATCTGCAAACATATTCTGCAAACCTCAGGGAAGAAAGCCAGACTGTAGCCTGCCTTATCTCTTCTGACTGGCTAAATGTATGTCAGGCCTCAAGCATCACGACTGTACATAACGTGAATACAATAACTAACATGGCTTTTATAACGGATCAGCAGGGATCAGCGACGTTGAACAAACACCCTTATTTGCAAAAGCACCTTCCCAGCCCATGAAGCAGGTGACCTTGTCTCCCAAGGGTTACTATGCAGAGTTAATAATCTGCAAATTAAGGATCTGAAATTTATCCACAGCTCCTCCCTTAACTGCACCGTTTTTCACCAAATCAAACAAACACTGTAACTGCTCTATAGAAACCCAGTGCTGTAAGAGAGGCCAGAGTGCAGGAGGCAGGGGACAGAGCATTTTCTGCAAGAAGGCATCCACTGGTGGGGACAAGATTTCATGAGAAAGCATAGATCAGTATCTTATTCAATGTCGTTTGTTGTACTTCCCACTGAGGAACCTAATGCATATCTCACAGTCTGCTGTGTGACCAGGTAGGGCTCCACAGCAGCCTGGGGACTCCTAAAAACAAATCCAATCTATAAACTATTAGCATTTTCCAGAAAATCTTTCTACACGCTGAAAAGTTCTGGTTGTACAGGACAAAATCCTCTATGCTCTGTTGGACCACAGGATTCACGTATTCACAAGATTTAATTCCACATGAAATGCCATACAGAAAATTCCCCTGTGTGTTGTCTCTCACATTGTTAATAAAGTACATCTCGTATCTTAATGGTGAGAATGCCTTATTTGCCCATATACTTATAAAATAACCTTAGAGTAACCTTATGTGCGCAGAAGGCAGTACACTTTTGACCACACTGCTTCTTTCACAACTGGTGCAGCTAAGTTGAACCCACAGGGTTTTATCATTGCCATCTGAGGACCCCCTGAATCTCTCGGTCAGTATAACCTCTGGATGAGTCCTGGGGATTTTTGGCTTTGTTGGCCTGGAACACCATACTCTTTCCTCTCTAGGGAGTTTTTGGTGTGGCAGTGCATTTACTGCTGTTAAAGCTGGCTTTAGAACTTGCAGCCTGCCCTAAGGGACTAATTCCTACACATTTGCTGTGCTAGTCAAAGCTTTTGTCTGGCCACAGGACTGACACAGAGCTCCAGTGACAGAAATTCAGCAAAGAGGGAGAAATCAAATATTTTAAATCCACTCTAAGGCCTGCCCTCTTTAAGGGAAGCTGAGACAGGCAGGCGGGAATCCCAGTTAGGCAGAGTGGCTTTGCTGGGACAAAGCGGGGCCTGTCTATACGAGATAGAGGGTCTGAGCCATCATGTCCCGTATCTCTTGGCAGGACCTAACAACAGGGAAGCAGCCTGGTTTCTCTAACAATCTCTATTTCCTCCAGCACATTATTGGCATCCGTTCCCTCCTGTCTGTCTTCTTCAGCAGGGTCTCTTTTTACATGATAACTGTGATACAAACGAGCCTTCCTGGAGCAATTTAGAAGGTAAAGCCCTGTTGTTCTCATACTCTCTAACATGGGTCTTCCTTCAAGTATCTCAACCCTTTTGATTCCAGACAGCACATTCCAGCAAATACTTGAAAATACTCTCCTCTTGCCTCTCATACCAGCTTAAGATTTTTTAACCCAGTGTTATCCCGTGAAAACAGGATACAGCAGCATGCACAACTACTCTCATGTACTCTGTGGAGTTTAGCAATAGACACAGACCAAGACCAAAATGAAGGATGTACTAAAGAGACATTTAAAAATAACTAAACAATCAGGAAATGCACACACATTTGCCTGCACAAAGCTTGCTTCTTTAACACCTGGGAGTCACGTATGATTGCTTCCGGCTCCAATTTGCAAGTGCAAGAATCATGGAAATGTTGTATCTATCAACAGTATACCTCTGCAGAGAACTAGAAATGTGTTCTCACATCTTCAGATTGTGTGTTCCACCATAGTAACCAGAGAATACTTTTTACTTGGATAATACACCATATTTGCAGGTCCATAGATGCTGCAAAGGAGGAGTTGCTGAAACAAATTCAGCAATGAATATGAGCTGCAGAACTGGACCATCTTGCTTCGGATCCTGTTTCTGACAGTAGCAAATGCTGACGGCAGAATGTGAGACATTTTTTGTAGCCTCTACTGCTACACCCAGTCTAGTGTCTAACAGGTAGAAAAACTCACCTTCTAAACCACTCAGCCTTTATTTTAAGAGCAAAATTTTAGTAGTAATGCTCTGAGTGCCCTGAGGAACTAAAGCTGAAGTGGAGAACAAAGTCTGTTAGACAGCAGGCTAAAAACCACTGAGCTATTTTAAAACAGAACATTACAAACACTGAAAACAAGCAGTCTAAAGAAATGGGACAGCAAGACACACAGGGGAGCAAGTGGAAGGAGGCAGTGTCTACACAGATAATTGTGTAGAAAGTTTGCTTTATATGAAACAGTTCCACTCCTAGGCTTAATCATGGCTTTCCTCTGTCACATGCTGCAATAAAAAACAACAGCAACAACATGAAGTGTTTCAGCTTTGGGGATCAAAGGAGAAATTCAGGCATATGGTTCTATAATATGGTCACACATATCCCCCTCCCACCTGCTTTCTCTCCCCCTGCAATAACTACCCATGTCTTTGTCTGGAGAGCTGATATGTTTGAATAGAATGTATAAAATTGACTGTTTTCAAGGTCCCATTGCTGCCTGTACCAGACAGCATGTAACACACTTTAAGAGTCACTTTTTCAAATTTCAGTTTTGATTACTTCAGGGCTGTGTTTCATGCTATGTTGTTACTTATTTCAATGAACTCTGCCTACTCTATCATTTGGTTCAAACCAGGAGATCTTTGGAGCTGTTATGCTACACACAAATTCAGGATGATAGAGCAAAGTAAACTAAATGGAATGAGGCCAAACAACATGTAATCATGTCTAACTAGGAGGGAGGGGAGAGAGAGCAGAGGGGAATGGGTGGGGAAAAGTGGATATGCAATAAATACTGTGTGAAAAAAACCAATGCTTCTTACTGTACATGAGGTCCAACAAACAAACAGCAAGACACCTCTGGCTGTGAGGGGAGAGCAGGACCTGGCCAGGTGGATGGACAGTGAAAGCCATTTACTGAACTGAGAATTGATTTTTTTCTAGTGGCCTATTTTCACAAGGGGGCAAATGTCCTAGAGAAAGAACTCCGCAATAAATTATTCTTAGTTTTTTTGTGTTGCTGTTTGTGAGTTACAGAAAGCAGAAAAGGAAAAAGAAAATGGAGTTATACCAAGAAGAGAGACTCCAGACAGTTACCTTCTTCCTAATCTGTTCATTACCTGAAGACTATGCCTTCTCAGTTGTTGGCATTAACGTCCTTACCTCTCTTCCCATATAACTCCAATTCATTTCTTACTCTTTAAGTGGAGTGATCTGCTTCTTGGGCAGAGGTAGAAACGGGATAAACTTCTGAGGCAGAAATAACACAAAATGGGTCCACATGCAGAATAAATAGATGAATTGAAGGTAAGGCAATATCATCATCAGAATATTTCACTGCTTTTTCTCCAGTAGGCTGAATAACAGAGAGGTGTCTGCATTGGAGTAATTCCTCCCAAGGGAAAATTATAATAGAAAAATACTACACAGTATTTCTTTAACTTAGGAACGTGCAAAAAGAAAGAACAGTGGGAGACAATGCAACCCAAAGAAGAGCAGAAGTCCTAGACATTTTTATCCCTTCCTCATAACCAACCACAGTCATGAAAGCACTTTATGTTGTTCTCCAAATTCTTGGATGTGGACCTCTAACTAAGGATACCAGAACTCCCCCTACTGAGGAGCTATCACAACCACAACTAAATATTTGGAGAATTTCTTTGGTGAAAGACTTCTCAGCTGGAAAGTGCTGATTTGTTGAAACCAGAGCTTTCTGTGGAAAACTGTCTGCTTCAGTGAAATATTAACTGGGAACAGGTTCCAGTGCTCACAATGCAATTGCTTGGCAAGACTGAGCAGATGCAGCATTCCTTCTGGGGTCCTTCTGCACTAACCATACACCGCAGGAGTGGGCAGACAGGCAGACAGACAAACACAAATCAGAAAAGGCAATCACTTTAGGGTGGAAGGCCAGATTTAGAAGAGGTATTTGAACCTTTCCCATTGGGCTGCTACCATAGGGGAAGGAACTTGGTTCCTGTCTCATTCTGCTTCTCCGAAATGGAGGCTTAGGAGCTTTGGTTTCCTTTTTCAAGAAGAGAACAAATAAAAACACAAAAACATTGAACTTTTCGTGAAACAGCACTCTGTTTCCACTCTCCAGTTTTAACACAAATGATATCATTGTACTCACACTAGGGATTTGATAATTATTTTGGCTAATGAAAACTAAGCAAACAAGGACAAAACCTTGTAACTCTGCGTGACAGTGCTACATTTAGAAAGATGAAGCATAAAACTTAAAAGAAACCCTGCCTCACTGCCTACCCTCCAGCCTGAGGCTGGCTCCTCTTGCATGCATACCTCCATACTTGTTGCCAGCACCATTTCACTAAATCAGTGGAACAAGGTGCAAGCTGGGCTCCCTGACTAGGGAAACAGTGTTTTCTGATGATGTTTAAGAGCCATAAAAATCTGTCTAAAAGTGCCATATCTTCTGTTTAAATGATGTGGCTGCAGTAAGATGTTTTAAAGAGTATAACTGCAGATAGCCCAGATAGGCTCTTTCTGGTTCTTGAATCTCATTTTCTGCTATCCTAAGCAACTGCACTGTTTAAATCCCTTCCCAAATGTCTCAGACTGTATATATGCCAAGGACTTTTAAAACAGCTCAGCTGCTTGGCAAATTCTTTGGGAGCTCAACCTGGGTGTGTCTTGTCCGTGCTGGGGGCTGTGTGGGGGCTGTTGTTGCTGGAGCCCAGGGCTGAGGAGCTCAGCGTGCTGTGCTGTGGTGCCTCCGCTCAAGGCAGGTGATGCATGTTTCACTGCAGTTGTCCTGAGTCCAAAGAGAACAGTGCCTCCCCCTGATTCTGTGTTTCCAAGGCGGCATTGTCAACTACCTTCAAGTCACTATCAAACTTGGACAAAGAGAAAGGAAAGAATTACTTTTTGGATATGCTTATGTGCCTACCTATAAAATATGGCATTTAAAAATATTTTTGGTTGATTTCTTTGGAAGCCACAAGCCAAGGATGAAGACAAAGTCTTGCAGACACTGCCTGCTGGAATACAGTTGAGTGTAAATTAATTGAGGTTCTGAGCAACAAGCAAGACCTGTTCACAGACAACCTATGAGCCCATAGTCACCTTGACACAAGTCTGCACTTAGGATTAAGAGCTGAACCACAGCTGCTTCAAATACCATGACATTATCTCACCTTAAGCCCTTTCGTAGGTCCAAAATAAGCTTTATTTGTGGATTGGTATTATGTGACTGATATTTTTATGTACCTCATTTTCTGTATGCAAACACAATTGTGGCAACAAGTGATGATAATGCCTTGTACTTTAGAGTTTGCTGGTGTATAAGCCACTCCAGAGGGAATTGCCCAGGGAGAAAGCAGCAATGACCCATGCATTAGCCATATACAGAGGGTCGAGAAGAGTTAGAGCATCCAAACTTCCCATCAGTTATCAAAAGAAAGGTTGGCAGAGACACTTCATCCCCAGTGTGTTTTCCAACGGGTTTTTGAGCTGTAAAGCTCAAGGCCTAGTAAAGGCAAAAAAAATTCAAGCACCACTTGGTGAGAGGGAGGGACTTTTTGCCAAAGCCTGGGTTCAACAGAAATCTGCTGTGACCAAAAGAGTAAGTAATACAGACATTGCTGCCATGTCACAGCTTCTACTGGCATAGTGACTTCCAGCACCCACATGGCCACATCTGACCGATAAGGTGGCCATCATTCAATCAGCAGCCTGTACACACCGCCTTTGGTACTATCATGGACATACAAAGGTGCATCTACAAAAGGAATAGCAAATCTATCACCTCAATTAGCATAAAAAGGTTATGTTCATAAAGTGCAGATGTTGAATGTCAGATTGATGCCAATCACTGATTTTTTTTTTTTATTTTTTTTTTT